>PNEQ01085241.1:0-10829 GCA_003012365.1 Medauroidea extradentata | reverse complement strand
GGGGGGGGGGGGCAGACATGTATTTTCTATTAGTTTCGTTCGTTGATTAATTAATCTTTGTAGGCGTGCATTTTAATGCTTAGATTTCTTAAGTCCTGTAGCATAATGGCCCAATTCCTAGTCTTTCGTTCGTGTTTGTGCTGTTTGTTGTTTTCACCTTTGACTGGTAAATTAAAGTAACTGTCGCGTTCGGGATTTCAATAAGTAAATATGTAATAATATTCAGTGAGAGGGGGGCAGAAATGTATTTTCTATTAGTTTCGTTCGTTGATTAATTAATCTTTGTAGGCTTGCATTTTGATGCTTAGATTTGACAGAGAATGTAAGCCATTTCAGATGTTTAATAGTTACTGAATTTGATGTTTTGCATGCACCTTATGTGCCTGATTATGAGACTTGTGCAAGGGTGTTAGTTGTGTATGCATACTACTGCGGTAGGTTATGCTTGTGTTTGAGATTGTGTTGGGGCGTGGGTCCCCCGAGTTTTAATTAGTAAGTAAGTATGTTTAGGGGCGTGTGTCCCCTCGAATTAATGTTAGGGTATGCTGCTGAGAAGCGTCTCAGTTAGCACTTGTTGTGTGAGCTAGTTCCCTATGAGGTAGGGCTAGCCTATGTTTAGTTATTGTCTTTGCTACACCCTCCTCAGGGTTATCAACTAGGGCTTCTTGATATTTCGTTATGTTCAACATTAACTGTGATTCCATTTGCACGCCTGTTAATAGTATTTTTGTAAAGTAATGTTTAATGTTATTTGTTTCGTTTTGAATGTTTTGATTCTTGGTTAACTTTCTGAGTTTGTATAACTTTCAAGGTTACGTAGTAACTGTTATGATGATGATGTTTTGGTTTATTAATAAATCGCTGTTGCAAGTGAACCCAACTTAGACCTTTTATTTTAAGTAGAAGCTAAATGGTAATATCCCTATTTCATGTGTGTGCTATTAATTGTGACATTACTTACAGATCATGCTGATCACTTACTAGTTTTACTAGATTTGAGGTTATGAGTTTCTAGCTTTGTTCGAGTTGAAATTTATCCTTGCATTGGCGTCGCTTGCTAATAGTTGGGAATCACAACCCTCGTTACTGCCTCTGCTGTGGTATTGTGAAAATTGTTAGGTGCCATCACCATGTTGAGGTTAGCCCCGATGGAGGGGTGGTGATGGTACAAGTTGCTGAGATGCTGAAGGAGGGAGTCATCGAGCGTTAGGACAGTTCATACAACGCTCGGATTGTTTTGGTCTCCAAGAAAGACGGCACCTTGCGATTCTGTGTAGACTTCCGGCCGCTGAACCTTGTCACCGCGAGTGCGCCACCAACGCAGATCAGCGTTGAAGTGGTCCTAGCTGGACTGGGAAATATATGTATCTTCTCCACCCCTGGACTTGAAATCAGGCTACTGGCAGATCCCAACCAGGCCAGAACACAGTGAGAAAACAGCTGGTGTCTTCTATACTGCGGATGGCATGTCTACAGGCAGCAAGACACCTCATAGGAAAAATACGATAATCCTTGCTCAGGGTTTTTGTGAACGAAGGATAACTAAGGAAGGGTTAGGTAGGCTTTATCTGAAATACTTGGTGTCAGGTTAGAGTGCAATGACGTGTGCGGGAGTAATAAGGGTCGAAAGGATTTACATTAGGTGCAGGAATATGGAATGGGCAGGATGAGGCGGCGGCTTCACAGCTCAAGATGCTGCGAGCATGCTTCACCTTGTTGGAGTTTTCGCGTGCTGCTGTTTGTTTCGGTTTGATGATGTCGTGTGTCGTATTATGTTTGTGCGGTGTGTTGTCATTTGTGACCGCTGTACGTAATTTGAGTGAAGCAACCATGGCTTATTGTACGTGAAGTGAAATTGTATATCGCTTGGGATATTTGGAGTTGTGCGAATATTTGCAAGAATCTAGTGTAGAGTTCCTAGTCCAAGAAGATGTGACTGGATCGCGTATTCGAGCACTGGCTTACGGTAATTCTGTATGTTCTGTAGAGCAGTTGAATATGGGGGGAACGGATGTGACTGCTGACGGTCCGGTAACGGTGGCACAGTGTGTTTTAATAGGGTGGTTAAATGGGGTCAAAGTGTTTCAAGAATTTCAACCTGAAGATGTGCTGCGTTTCTTGGTCTGTGTTGACCAGATTTATTATAGTCGTCAACGTGTTGATGAAGCATCATTTTTGACGTGTTTGTTGGCACGGCTGGTCGGCCATGTAGGAAAGATTTTGGATGAGGTTCTGCATGGCGGAGCAGGTTACGAAGCGTTTAAAGTATGTCTACTAGAACGTGCAGGCCCAGCGTCGGTGTGGTCGGCTATGAATAGGCAGTGCCTTGAGCTTTACCGACGACCTGAGCAGACTGTTCCTAATTATGTACAGTTTGTAAGAGGTTATACCAGGGCCATGAATTTGACTAGGGCCGAGGAAAAGTTCGTGGGAAGTATCATCTATCACCTGATGATTCTTAGATATCAGTTTGTGCGCTTTCTACTACTTTCGAGGATCTGCGTGTGTTGGCTCTTGATATACACTGGGAGTTGTAGTTGGAACATGACTTTCATTGTACGGTTCTTCCCATGCTGCGATTTGATGTTTCGGTTAAGCCCCCGGGTTTGAAGTCTGTTAAGGTTTCCCACGGATGAGTGTGAATAGCGTCTTTAGGCGTGATCAATGGTGGTGTATGTACGCCTTGTTCTGGTTTGGTGTCAGAGGGGCGAGAGCCAGACGTGCTAATTGAGAATGTAATAGCTAGTTAGTTGTCTGTCTATTGGTATGTTTTCAGTGCTCTAGGCCAGGTCATTTGTAGTCAGCGTGTCTGGAAAACTAAAATGTGCCCTTCGTGGACGTGCGACGAAGGGTGCTTATCGTGGACATTATGCCGCACGTACAGACTGTTTCATATTGGTGAATTGCCATGGCGAAGAGCACGCTACTTTGGTCGACACGGGTGCTTCACATTCCTTTGTACGCTAGAGTATTTTGTCCTTGTTAATTAATAAACATCCTGGTTTCAGATCAAAATTAAATTGTTCCTCTTCTTTGCTAACCTGTGTCGCGAATGACGGTGTAGAGCGGTGTTCGTGTTCAGTGAATTAGCATTTTAAAATTATTTGATTTTCTTGGATATTTTGTTTTTGGGTTGGAGAACATTTGGTTGCTGATGTTATTTTTGGCCTTGATTTTCTGGGTCATGCCCGTGTGGTGGTTGATGCCCATGCCCAAAGATTGGTTTTTAAGTTTGTTCCCGATTCTATCCGTCTGTTAGTACCTTCTGTTAGTTGTTCGCCCGCAATTGTGGCCGGATTGCGATGGCGGAGACTTCACCTGGACACGCGGTGCAAGCTTTATTAGAAGAGTTTCCTAACGTCATTACTCCCCAAATTGGGAAATGTGATGTGTTGCCATATCGGTTTACCGTGATTAATGATGTTCCAGTGCGGCTACCTTTTTATACTTAACCCTCCCCCCTGAAACTGGCTATTATGCAAAGGTTGGTGGATAAATTGTTAGCGGAAGGGGTAATTACCCCTTTGACCTCCGACTACGTGTGCCCAAGGGTAGTGGAAATGGTTTCCGCCTGGTTACTGACATGAGTGTGGTTAATCGTAAAATTCATCTTGACCCGTTTCCTGCGCCTACGGTAGATTCTGCTCTTCAAAATTTGGGTCATGCGACTGTGTATTAAATTATTGACCTTACTCCAGTTTCTACCAATGCCTCTTGCATCCTGACAGTCATAAATATACTGCGTTTTGCACTCAGTGTGCTCAATATGAATTTAACCGTATCCCTATGGGTGTGTGTTTTGGTAACCAGGCCTTCTCAAGTGTTCTGAATCATGTTTGGTCTGATGTAAAATACAAGATTGTCTGTAATTACATTGACGACATCATTATTTATAGTAATTCTTTCCTTGAGCATTTGGATCATCTTCGTGAGGTATTGTGTCGCTTGCGAAGCGGGGGTTTGACTGTTAATCCGTCTAATGTAACTTGGTCTTCTTCATCTGTAAAGTTTCTTGGATATATTTTGTGTAACGGACAGTTGGTTATGGACTCTAATTGGATCAGTCCCATCGCCAATTTTCCACGTCCACAGACCTATAGAGTCAAGTCTCAATTTATTGGCATGTTAGGATACTATGCCCGCTTCACTCCCCACTTTGCTGAAGAAGATGCTCCATTTAACCTTTTGAAATGGAAAATTTCTTTTTAGTGTGGGGTGGTGACCAAGAGATCAGTTTCAATTCCCTGAAGGCTAATTTTGCCTCAGCGCCTGTCCTGCACTTGGCCGATTTTGACCTTTGATTTGGGTCATTCCATGAAAATCACCCAATTTCAATTATTTCGGTTGAACCGATTTTTAAAAATTTGAAGTTTTGTCACATGTAATGTACATATTCCAACAGTGCAAACCCAAAGTTACTGATTTTTATCTGCCACCATTTTGATTTTACAGGCCAATATGAAGGCTGCGATGTACCTAAATTTATATTTTAAGCCTTTATGTTTTGTTTAATACCTTTATATCTATAAAAGATACAAAGTCATGTATGATGCCATTGCTAAGAGGAAACTTAGGACTATTAATAATGCTACAAAATAAACAGAATGTTGTTTATGTCTTCGTATATAGACATAAAAGTTGACCTTGAAACTGACAAATTCAAAAAACACCATGAAATCTTGACGTAAGTAAGTCTACATTGAGTACTTGGCAATGCTATATTGTCAAAATAATTACTTGATCCCTTCTGGGTGAAAAAAAAATTCCTAATGTTAGAGTTTCTGGGAAAAATCCATATTTTGAGGAGCTGTAGAAAAAAGGGTAAGTGTAAAAATGTTTAAAAATTTGGCAAAACATTGCCATGGTAACCTTTAACACACCACCAAAATATATTTGTGTTTTTTTCTTTGGTTTATTTTCTGTAGCAGGCTAAAAATGCAAAAAAATAATGCTATTGTATTCAAGTCAAATTAACTGTTATTATCACTATTATTGTTGTTATACTACCTAATAATTTATTTGTCATAATATGTTTAGCATTTTTAAGTTATATGTGAAGTAGATTATGTACTGAGTTGTACGTTATAAAATAATTTTACAAGAATCACAGATGAATGTTTACAATGAAATTATAACTTATATGTATCCTTCTGTGGTTGAAATGTAGTTTTGTCACTACCAGCTGCTTTCATTACTGGAAAAATTTTTAAGAATATTGTTCTACTTCATAATAAACAGACACTTTCCTAGGTTTTTGACAAAAAGTATACTCAATTCTTCACTTAGTTTTGGATCAATATTATGACATCTACCAGTAGTCCTCAACCCCAATTCAATGAGGGAAACAACATGTAAAATATGTTTCTTCTTGACCCACGCTTGATCACTAGACGAGAGTTTAAAGGATGTGTTTGAGCATGCAGGATGGAAAAACATAATGATGTATTCACTTTGGTCTGGCGAAATGTCTTCCACCTACTCTTACCAACACTGTGAATTGTAAACACATGCTACATAGTCTTTTAGTTTTACATCTAATGTTCAAATATTCTTCCTGAATGAAACTAACTTGATGGCCCTGAGACAAGAAAGTAGTGGACACTTTAATCTTGGTTTCACTTATTGGAATGAAAGCATGTTAATCTCTTGTGTTAAGAATAACTTTTGATTTGGAGAACCTTTGGAATAACATGTCTTTTTTGCCTTCAATATCTTCTTCTGATACATACAAGAAATGTAATCCAGTTATGGGATGTGGCAAAAAAATGCCATTCATCATCTATGCCAGAGTCAGTTTTGTGATGATACAGTTTTATAAAATTTTTCCTGTTTTTATATTGAGCTGCGCAGCCATCAGAAAAATAAGTCACTTTCTCGATATGTGTGTAGAGTTTTAAAAGTTCAGTAATGAGAGCTGCTTGAAAGCAGTATACAGATTCAGTTGTGTGGTTTAAAGAATTACTTATTACACAAAAGTTTTTACATTTCATTGCAACTTCACTCTCCATGTCAGACTTGAATATTCCACAAAGGGATGAATGGTAGCTTGGCTATTTACCCAATGGTAGCTCTGAATTTCATCTTGAATCAGAAATGTAACATTTTCAGAAAAAAATCCCCTAGAACTAAAAACTCAGATATTCTGCCTGTTTTAACAATGAAATTGTGTTTCTTCAAAGAACTCAGATTATCAATTAACTTATCTATAAATTTATTGTATGGCTTGCACACTGTTATGAGTTCACACCTGTCTACAGTTACCAACTGATATTTGATTTCATTTTCATAGTCATCAGCATTATCAGCTTCATCTCCTGCCTCCTCTTTAATTTTGCACACAACTTGTTTGACTTCTTTTCTAGTAGGACAGAACTCACACTTATTCAACATACACTTTTCATTGTTAAGATCACATGTAACTGTAGGAGTTCTCTGTAATTGAAAGAACCTAATTACAGTACTGACCATTAGTTTGACATTTTGATGGCTCATACACACACACACACATTGTGAGTTCCTTTAGGCCCTGCTAGGATACACCATTTTGGTCGAAGTTGTGCAAATTTCAAAAAACCTATACATAAAGATGGGTGGACTGATTTGAATTTACTTTACATTTCTTTCAAATTACACAGAATCAGTTGCTTCTGTTTGTGGAGTTTGGTTCTATCTTCTGTTTTAACACTTACAAAATCTCTCTTACCTGGACATATCTTGCTGTTGCCATCATTTTCATAGAATTCAATTACTGTTTGTGAGACAGTTTTAAGAAAAAGTTTCTCTTTTTGATTATTTTTTTCATGTCAAATACCATATTTTATTACTAGTTTTCTTGTACTTTTGACCAAGTATTCACTCACACCAAACTCAGCCATAACTATTTGTTTACTCCAGCCTGAAGGTAATAAACTTAATATTTTGATTTTATCCTTTATTGTTGTAGCTTGTTACAATTTTTCCTTAACCTTGTTATTAAAATACTGTACTCATCCAAATTGACCACCTCCCCAAATAAATTTTCAACATAAGGTACATCAAAAGACGTTGATAATTTCTTTCCTAGACTCTTTGATACTTTCTCGACTTTCCTTGTCGTGGTGGTCATTCTTTTATAAGAACTCAACTTGGCTACTTTTAATGGAGACTCTCCTAACAACTGACAAGCTATGTTTACGTTTTCTATGGTTTGTGAATTGGGTTCATGATATAAATCACTGCTGTCACTTGCACAAGTAAGATCAGATATTCTTGTCCAACAGTTTGTATATAGAAATTTCACTGGAATAATTTTAATGTTTTTCACTTTAGCTTCATTACATTTTTCAATGGTTATTTCTCTAAGAGATTTTCTAATACCTTTTTTATGTTTGAGCAATGGATCTGATCAACAATTTCCAAATAAATTATTATACTTTTGCAGCATTTTTGCACTATGATAATCACAAAACACATTCAATGTTTTTGTTATTAAGTCTTACTGAAGAAGTAACTTCTCATTATCTACAAATTCATTAATCTGTCTGATTATATTGGACTCCCCATAAGCATTTTTATGACAAGGTTCATTCAAGAAAATCCTTACAGAGCACTCCATTATAATGTCCGTGAAAATAAACTGTAAATAAATAGGTAACTTACATACACCATTGCGTGAATTAAATCAGTTACTGACTACAAACCACTTTGAACCACAAACACTGAACACTTAAGTGCCGAAGCAACATCTGCACAGGCACAGGTCTACTTCCAGACTGACACTGGCTTGCTAGTAGCAGTTCCTGTTGTAACCTGCACAGGCCAGAATACAGACATGCTCATAATGTGAGTACACGAAGTTACCTCGGAACATCCTTAAGTGGTATAGCAATATAAAATGTGTTGGATATCAGAGGCAGATTTACGACTAATATATGACAAATATATTACTAGGCAGTATAATAACAATAATAATAGTAATAGTAACAGTTAATTTGACTTGAATACAATAGAATTTTTTTGCATTTATAGCCTGCTACAGAGAATAAACCAAAGGAAAAAACACAAAGATATTTTAGTGGTGTGTTAAGGGTTACCATGACAATGTTTTGCCAAATTTTCAGAATTTTTGCCCTTGCCTTTTTTTTTTCTACATTCTCAAAAAATTGATTTTTCCCAAAAACACTAACTTTAGGAATTTTTTTTTTTCACCCCAAGCACTCCATGTCGACTTACATGCCTCAAGATTTCATGATGTTTTTTTTTACTTTGGAAAGAAAGTAGGGCCAGTTGAAAATGAAAAAAAAGTCAGTATCAAGGCCAACATTTATGTCTATACAGTATATGAAGACATAAAAAACATTACATTTATTTTTAGTGGCATTATTAACAGCCCTAACTCTCGTTTTTGCAATGACATCACACATGACTTTCTATATTTTATAGATATTAAGATATTAAGCAAAACATAAAGGCTTAAAAATTTAAAGTTTGGTACATGGCAGCCTCCATATTGGTCTGTAAAATCAAAATGGTGGAAGATTAAAATCAATAACTTCAGATTTGCACTGTTGGAATATGTACTTTATTTGTAACAAAATTTCAAATTTTTGAAAATGGGTCAGCAACCATCCTTGGTTGATTTTCCATGGAATGACCCATTTATGCTTCATGTTGACACCTCTAGTGTAGCACTGGGAACTGAATTAGGGCAGTGGCGCAATGGAAAGGTTTCACTGGTGGCCTTCACCTTCCG
Organism: Medauroidea extradentata; assembly: GCA_003012365.1. Classification (NCBI taxonomy): domain Eukaryota; kingdom Metazoa; phylum Arthropoda; class Insecta; order Phasmatodea; family Phasmatidae; genus Medauroidea; species Medauroidea extradentata. The sequence continues at coordinate 2,098 of PNEQ01085241.1, read as the reverse complement.
TGCCCTGTCAGAATCTGAACATCGGCTAAGTGCTTTTGAAAAGGAGGTCCTCTCGTGTGTGGGGAACAGAAAGTTTGTAACCTTTTTGAGTACCGGTACTGTTGAGTTTGATTTACACACAGATAATCTGGCGGTGTCTTGGTTGCTGGGATACTCAAAAGACTTTGGTAAGTTGGAGTGTTGGGCATTCCGTCTGCTTAAGTTTCATTTTGTTATCAGACATGTTTGCCGTGCAAACAACGTGGTGGTGGATGCGCTAATGTGCATGTATTGCGCCGAAGACTATGATTGTGACCCATAAGAATTTAATGCAATGTGTTCTTTTACTACACACCCTTCGTTCTTCATGCGTCTCGAGCGTGTCCAAAGAGCCGATCCGGAATGTAGTGACATTGTGGCCTGACTGGAACCAGGCAAAGATCTTTCTTATTGTTTGGTGGATGGTTTGCCCCATTATTTTGGTCATCGGCGTCATCTCCGTCAGTTAGTAATGCCATCTGAATGTCGCAATGAATTGCTCACCTGCTTCCATGCCTCTCCTTTTGGCAGGCATTTGGGCTGCGCTGGTACTTTAGGTAAAGTTCGTGGTCCATTTTATTGGCCCGGTTTGTGTCGCGATGTTCAAGACTTCGTTCACCTGTGTTATTTGTGTTACCGTGCAAAAGCTGCGAAAACGTTGAAAGTTGGACTTTACTTGGTCGATCAGGTCAGTCATTTGCATCTGCCTGACGGTCGATCCCCTCCCTTCCAGTTACCCTTTGCCTTATGTGGGAGGCTTTTCTGCAACTCAACTCGACCGTTTCTGCTTGGTGTGGAGCTTTAGTGGCTCTTTGATTTCTACTCTTCCACTGCTTGCCAGCCTCCCGATCCCAGTGGACCTTTAGTGCAATGAAGATATGTGTTCCCAGATATCGAGTCTAATTGGATCTTGTGCCTGCATTTTTCCTTGGACTTGAGGGATTCGGCATGGGGTTGTGCTGGGGTTTTCCCAAGCCCTAGCATTTTGGACTCTGGATTGAGCCATGTCCGATGTATGAACTTACACTTAGGCAGGAAGGACTTTAATTTGTGATGGACACTTGTGTGATCACCATTTTATGTTATAACTATCGTCGCCGGCCCGCCACAGCCTCGGGCGAGGTAGGGCATCTTTGGAGCCGTTCGTGCCCCCACTCCCATCTGCCCCCTTTTCTCCTCTTCCCTACTCCCACTTCCTACCCACCAGCGCTTACGCACTTGCCTTGGCCCGCACTCCGATGCTATCCTCGTTTCTGACCGGTTGCTTCGGCCTCTCGGCACTCCGTTGGTAAGTTTGATTCAACTTTTGCATTCTTTTACTTTTTCTGGGTCGCTCGAGCCTTCTTTGCTCGGCAAGTCGCGTGTCAACCCCTATTGTTTTCAGTTAATTTTCCAGATTGTTTAGTTTGTACTGATGGCATGTCAAGGGGTTGCGTGACATAAAAATTTCAGTATGCTTTATGTCAATATGTGTTTTGAATAGGAACCTTCCACAAGTGAAGTCTATATTATCTGATACGCTTCGAATGAATTTACAGTATAGCATGTTCCTGTATAGTTGAAGTTGGCTCCAATTTATTCCGAAGGTATAAACAACCCTCACCTTGTGTTTGTGTCCAAGTGGGGCACAACTGGAAAGATAAACATTGATAATATTCTTATGTGCTTAGCCAATACTACGGGTACACTCCATTTGACCTAAAGTCATATGACCTAAAACAGTTTTAGGCTGAATGCCTGTTAGGCCAAGTGACTTTTAGGGCAAGTGACGTTTAGGGTAAGTGACGATTAGGGCAAGTGACTTTTAGGCCGTGTGACGTTTAGGGCAAGTGACGTTTAGACCATATGACGTTTAGGCCAAGTGACTTTTAGGGCAAGTGACGTTTAGGGCAAGTGACGTTTAGGGCAAGTGACGTTTAGGGCAAATGACGTTCAGGCCAAGTGAAGTTTAGGCCAAATGACGTTTAGGTCAAGTGACTTTTAGGCCAAGTGACTTTTAGGACAAGTGACTTTTAGGCCAAGTGACTTTTAGGCCAAGTGCCGTTTAGGCCAAGTGCCGTTTAGGCCAAGTGACGTTTAG
>PNEQ01085240.1:0-10829 GCA_003012365.1 Medauroidea extradentata | reverse complement strand
GCACGGAGCAGGTGTTGGTAAAGGCGAGATTCCCGCGTCTCTCTACGTCTCTGGCTAGGACAGGGGGTTGGAAAGAGGAGTGACAGCCGTGCGCTAGTCCGTGGGAGCACCGAGCCAGGTTTACACCATAGAAAAGGGCGGCTTACACGAGCGAAATTACTAAAGAAAATTCCGTTCGCCTATAAAACATAGCGGAAAGAGGTCGATCTCTTATAAAGAAAGGTTAGAAGTATAAATTTGTCACTTTACCTGAAATTTAATAAAATTAAGTACACAATAACTTTGTAAAAGTTTACTCAGTGCTACAGCACGAGAGCACGGCCTTACGCACCGCCACTGTATCCAATCAACAGTCTCTCAAATTGTGACAGTGTGCAATCTTAAGGGCACGGTTTCCACAATTTAAATCATCATTATTTTATTTTTTATTTGTACCAGATATTTTTTTCTTATTTTACACACAAAATGTGACTAAATTTGGCTCTTATGAAAATTTTTTATCTCTCATAGTTTTCGCGTAATGGCTTGTTAAAATCGTATTTTTCATGTTTCCGTTTTAACGACCACACTAAAGCCAACTGATATACCAGATTGAAAAAATTCAGAGTGGATAAAGACATTGCAGGCTACAATGACATGCTCATAAAATTAAAAAATAAAAATTATTTGAATTTAAAAAAATGCTGAAACTGAATATAAAAATTTTAAAAATTAAATATTTTTTTAAAAATACAAATAGTTTTTATTCTTTAATTTTATGAGAATGCCATTGTAGCCTGCAATGTCTTTATCCGCTGTGATTTTTTTCAGTTTGGTGTATCAGTTGGTTTTAGTGTGGTCGTTAAAACGGAAACATGCAAAATATGACTTTAACAAACCATTACGCGAAAACTATGAGAGATAAACGAATTTCGTAAGAGCCAAATTTAGTCACATTTTGTGTATTAAATAAGAAAAAAAAATGTAGTACAAATAAAAAATAAAATAATGATGATGAAAATTGTGGTAGACAGCGATCTTAATAGGCCGTAGTGGTGATGAATCGCCGTGTGCTGCGCAGCACCCCGAATGCACCGCTGTCTTCACCCTTGAGGTCTTCGGTTCGACTCCCGTCGTGCACCTCCTCTTCGCCTGTCAGCCCACCGCAGCAGTCCTCTTGTTTCGCCTAACACTGCTCCGCCTCACAGTAGACTCTGACGTCACCAAAATATCTTCACCAGTCTCTCTCCACAAGCATAGCACCTTCTTATAGCACGATCAATAGCGAACTCTCCTCTCTATGCCGATTCAGCCCTTATATATTCGGCGAAAGAGTAGGGGAATCACCGTATTACAGCGTTCTAAAAATAGACATTTCATCATGTTTCGGACGTGACTTGAGTCACGTAGTCCGCCCTCGTAGGGTTAAGACGCAGTTGGGACAGGTATCTATGACGTAGTTTCAGCGTGACTTCCATCACGCAGCCGCCCGGCTCGTGAATCATGAGCCAGTCCATAAGGTGTTGCGACACAGCTTCTGACCACCCAGCCTCCAGATACACGAAATGCAATAATATTTTATTGCACTGCATATTATATAAACTTTTGTCTGAGTTTTCTCAACATCAGCTACTGTTTCAACACCCTACCATTATTTATTGCATGCTCCTCTGTTTTTTTTTTTTTTTTAATTTCATATCTTACTAGTATTTATACAGACTGAGTCGGGAGGGAAGGTAAATGCTTTGAGGGGTGATAGTACTGGTGATTCTGAACAAAATGTTTCTAATAAACATATGCCCATTTCTTAACCGTTTCAGAGAAACCGAATGAAAACAACAAGGAACGGGTAATGTACAGGTGACGGTAAATCACGATACTGTTATCGTATGTTTTGTTTAATTGTGTACATTTCCACACGGTGTGGATTTGGAATAAAAGCGAAGTCTACACGCGCAGGGTGGACACGAGAGGAATTTCTCGCTCGTATTTACCATGCTTGTGCTCAAGTAAAGCAATGTAGTAATGAGCTCATATCAGCAACACAGCAGCTGTCTATCAGAGCAGTAAAATGCATTGAAGTTGGTGGTGGAGTGTTTGAACATGTTTTGTGTGGAAATGTATGCAATTAAACAAAACATACGATAACAGTAGCATGATTTGCCGTCACTGCACATTTCCCGGTCCTTGTTGCTTTCATTAGGTTTATATAAAACGGTTAATAAAAGAGCATATGTTCTTACAAACATTTTGTTAAGAATCACCAGTACTATCACCCTTCAAAGCATGTACCTTTCCTCCCGACTCAACCTGTATAGTTTTTACATATAATATAAATATTACTTAGTTATTTTCTGCGTTTTAGTCTTGTGTTTGTTCGCAACATATTTTACGTCTTTAAAATCAATTACAAAATTTCAAACTGACAGATTTAGCATCCCGAGCGGTGTGATTCACAGTCCCATGGTTAGGGTTTACGTGGGTATTGAGGCAATTAAGAGTGATAACCCAACATGTGGTTCAGATAGTATGAGCACATTTAATAGACCTTATGTATACACTTGCGACAAACACATGTAACTTGTTACGTTACAGCTTGATACAGACTTCATACTTATATCCGAGTGGCGTCCAGAGACAGTATCAAGTTCGTGCCTCTGCTGGGATGCGTTACAGCGATTCCCCTATAGGCTCATGCTTAATAGGCCATGATATGTCTTACCACGATTCTTCTAGTGGCCATGCGTCTCGGACACCGCCGGACGCGACGAGTCTTTCAAACATACTCAAGCGCCTTTATTTATACACGTACAAGGTAGCGCACATGACACTAATATTAGAGCCGAGCGCCTCAAAGTACAGTACGCACTACTGTGGTGCTGATTACAACCCACTGTCCTCTACTAGATTGAGGTGGGGATGCCCCTTGACCAACTGGCAGAGATATTACTCTCCTTCGCTTGTATTGAAATCAATACTTACTCAATATTACATGCGACAGAATAACATGGTTACATTGAAACACACCTGTCCCCTTAAAACACTGGTTATAAATAAGTATACCTGTAAAATTCGTTACACAAACATGAAAACGAGTTAATATTGCATTGTCATTCAGTTCTGAGCTATTTTTCAAGTTTCAAGTGTCTGCTCATCGGAAAGTTAATCGTGGTATATTAAAACTTTTTCCATTTGAAGAATTATTAATTTTATTTCATATTTGTCTTCCTTTTATATTGGACCAGCAGTCCCCCGTGGTTTTGCTCGCGAGTATTATTCGTAACTGATAATATTTACAGTAACTGAAAAACCTCTTTGTACACCAGATTGGTACTTCAATCATCAAGTGTTAGAATGTCCAAGCGGCTAGTCGAACTAATTCTGCAGAAGGATAAGTAGTCATCGCTATCCATGCGAAAGTAGTCTTAAGTTTGTCCCTGCCACTAACAGCGACTTCGCTTGGGACTTATTTATAGCCACATCAATGTTGCCGTTGTGAGGTAATTACAGAGTCTTTATTGTTTGAGGCTAATCGAATGAGAAACGTCTGATTTATCCTGTTCACAACCATTGATGACGGTGCCCACAATTACATATTTTCAAAATATTCACTTGAAGTTTAATGCCATAAGAAAGATTTTGTGGGAAAAGGTTTCGCGAAAACGTATTTGGTGCCCCAACCTTGAGGTTAGTAAGATTATATATGTCAGCTGATGTTGTCGAGGAACCTAAGTGGAAAGTGAACTGCATAATCTGTTTACGACTACGTGTAAATTGCACTAATTCGATCTGCATTGTAGTTTTTGTGAGTCATAACTGAATATTCGCACGCAGCTTTTAACGGAATTCGAAACCATAACCTCCTGGAATGTAGACCTGAGCAACAAACAACTGCGTCACGTTAACGTCAAAATAATTCATGAATATAAATTTTAATTAAAAAATAGAATATTCGTGTCCTGGGCTTATAGAGGTGCCACGTTTCGATATGTTACTGTAGAGTTTAACTCCTGTGTAAGTTATTTCTCGCTGCTCGTACTTGTTTTTCGGATCGTCTGCCACGAAAGTTTACAAGCTTAGTTTTGCTCTTAATGATCAAGTTATCTTATAAAGAAAAAACTTAAATATATTATTTTTTTTAAATACTTAGGCTACGTAAGCATCACAATGAAGCAAACCACACTTCAATATCTCTACTGGTTAGATAGATATCATGGGTTGATGGAAAACTAATTTTGTGCGTTTTCAGCTTTGTGGGTATCGAATATCGAACTATTTTTAATTCACATCTTAAGACATTTGTATAAATATCCTATTGAAGTGTAAATCACGACGGTAGCCCGTTCAATCGAATCAAAATCGATTATTAATTAAAAAACACATATGACCACAGCACAGTACTGAGAGTACGAATTTCGAAAAATCTTAAAAGCCTTACTGCGATCTTTCCAGCAATCATAACCCCGAAGAAAAAATTAACTGTACTTCGACGGGTTGGACAGATATCGAGGATTTATGTGAAACACATACAATGTATTTTCGCCTCCTAAGAGAGTGAATATCGAAAAACCCTTTAATCACGATTTTGAATACTTTATTGGTGTCTCGTAGATGCGAAAAACACAATAGCTCGCTGAGAACAAGATAAATAGACGATTAATTGAAAACACATTTCACCACTTTTCACCTCCTTAGATGGCGAATTTCGAAAACTTGTGAAATTACTTTTCAGGTATTTGAGTAAGCATCAATCTTAAACAAAAATCACGTCGCTATATAAAAATGAATGGGATCGATATATATAGACTGGGAATCGAAAACAAATTTTACCCCTTTTTACACCTCCTTGAAGCCGAATTCGAAAAATATGTTTTAACGGTATTTAGATATTTACACAAGTATCAATCTAAACACAGCACTTCGAAATCTCGGTTGGTTCGATAGATATGGAGGAATAATCGAAAACACATTTTACGTATTTTCACCACATTCTTCGAGTCATGTCATATATTATTTTTATACGTAACCAATTGAAATAACATTCACGACGATAGTGAAGTGTGTTTCTGTGATACAGACATTCATAAGAAAACACATTTTGCCCCTTTTTATTGCTAGGGGATTGAATTTCAAAAATCCTAAAACTGATTTTTGGGTACTTACGTAAGTAACATTTTGAAGTGAAAACCAACTCTATATCCCGACGGATTCGATAGATATCGATAGTTGATCGGAAACACATTTCAGTTCTTTTCATCCCCTTAAATTTTGAACTTCGAAAAATCCTTGAATTGGCTAATATACATTTTTATGTGTGTTTTATTAAAGTAAAAATCATGATGATAGGCCGATGGGTTCGAGCTCTATCGACTTTTCTTCGGAAATACGTTTCACCCCTTTTCACCCCGTTAGAGGTCGAATTTCGAAAAATCCCTCCTTAGTGCTCGCCTACAACCTGAAGGGAACTCATTCAAAAATGTCACGATTCTAGGTCCAATGGTTTGGGCTGCAGTTTGATATGTCACTCAGAGTTCAAGTATCTAGCACATCGGAAAGTTAGTTTAAAATCTATTACAAAATTTGTACAGGGCATACAAACAAGAAAATGAGCTACCAAAACGCAGTAAATTTTTTTTAAATTTAGAGTACTCAACAACCGGCTAAATATTTAATGTTGAAATTGCACCGACTTTGCTCTTTTTTTTTCCTGCAGTGTTTAATGCACTACTGTCTGCAGCACTAGAACAAAGCTGACTAAAGTAAAAATTGCTTGTAACATGATATTTTGTTTTAATGTTGTGTATTTTATAAAGTAAAATCATCATAACTTGGGCACTAACTTTCAATTTAGTTTCGTGGTTAGAAGCAGAACAAGAACTGTTATATTTTGATAATTGTATTATTTTCATCATATAAATGTGAAAAATTTATAACAGTGATAATTAAACAACTCAGAAAATACCGCTCTCATGTATGCTAAGTAAGTGTTGATGTTACCATCAGAAATACCATTAAAGATGCATTACAATACAGACCTAACTCAAAACGACCAAATTCTGAGTTGTGCCCCTATTGATCTGGAGGTGCGATATGACTGCGAGATATCCATTGAATAACTATGTTAATGTAAGATGTTGATCACATTTTTCTCTTTTTTTTTTTTTTTTCATGAACCCAGAAACAAAAGTTGTATGTAAAATTAATAATTTACCCCAAATGAAATCATCACAACACTGAACTACACAAGAAAGCAGTTAAAGTGGAGTACAGCATTTAAATAAATAAATAAATTAATAAATAAATAAATATATATATATATATATATATATATATATATATATATATATATATATATGTACTATTCGAAGGTACAGCCGTCATCCGTGATGCAGGCATCTGAACTGCGCAGCTTGGTGGTGGAAATAAAGCAAGAAGGATGGACCTGTTATAAATCTGCCACCCAGCATGGCGTCTTTGAAGGCAGGTTGTTGCCTGCCCAACCTCGCAACGTCCCAAGAGGGTCCAAATATTGGGCAGGTAGTGGTTGAACACAACCTCGTTCCGGTCATTCGACGCAGCTTTTAGCCAGGGGCGGTTTTATCAAGCAAAGACACATAATATAGTTTACTCACAATAAATTCAACACACTAGAAGACTTCCTTACTTTTTTTTCATTTTCAACAACTTTTGTATATCAACCGTATTATTCAATACAAACTAGCATTGTAAGAAATTCAGATATGTACAGATCCAATCTTTCTCAACTGTTAACGTGAGATATATATATATTTTTTTTTTTTGTATCACGACACAGTGGTCTGCTAAAGTGTTCAAATGAAATACAATGAAGAGCCTGTAGCAGATTTTTGCGGTGATTTCATTAACATCTGTTGCACTGATCAATCAAATTAGTACACACAACTCATGTTATTTTTAAGTTACAAAATCAAAAACAGTTTTCCGGCTATATATAGCGCTTATTTCTACTCAATTTAACAGATAGTTATGGAAGAAATAGAGAATTTAAGGTGGTACTCGTCACTTTCGAGGATAAATTCCTGTAAAAAACTGACAATCTCTGGCAGTTAACTGATATTGGGATATGTTAGTCAAGATAACAGTTTTCTGATTTTTTAATACATACTTTGAAAACAATGTCTTTTTTTTTTAATAGACTAAGATCTGACGACTTGTTGGATGTTAACATTGGTCATTTACAAAATAATGTATGTGATTCAATTAGGCTAATAGTCACGACAAAATAACTAAATTTTGTAAAATAAATGTTTGAATATGGAACTGTATTTATACTTCCAACACTAAAGTAGTGCATCATTTTTGTAAATAAAGAGTTAATACATATTATTCTCATTCCTCTACAAATTCACAATATGTGTTTACCAAAGCAGTGTTTCAACTCTATAAAGAGCTGATTTCAGAACAACTTGAGGTGTGGTTTAGCTAGAAATAATTAGAGAACTTAAGGATGACCTTGACATCTTCGATGATAATTTTAAAAATTCCTGTAAAAGTGACGACCTCTGGCAGCTTAATGACACAAGGGTTTGTTAGACAAAACAACACATAACAGATATATTGATATTTCTGTAATTTTTTTTGTTGAAATAATTCTGGTGAATACTATACATAGTGACTGACGTAACAAAACAAGTGACGTAGATAAAAAGTAAGAGGCATATAAAAATATATTTTTTTAAATTAAAGCAATGAATAATATAAAATTATTTTCAATAATCCATTGGCAGAGCTGTACGGCTGCTATTAGAAATGAAAACAAATCACTGGATAGTGCAATTAATAAGTTTTCTTGTAGTATATGTGACTACCCGGCTCAGGTTTGCAAACTCCACGAAAAAAAAAATAAGAATACCTACATATCCTCAAAGTTAAGACAAACTTTAATATTCCCGTCTTTTTCAAATTTAGAAATAGAGCAGACATAGAGCTGGGTTTGCAATTCCCGCCAAATTTATTTCTTACTTATGTTGTTCTTCCACTAAGGTTCGTAACAGTGTGTTCAGCCACGCCCACAATTGGATGGAGTTATGCAGAAGGGAACCAATCCGCAAATTACTAGAGCAGAGATATTCAAGGTCAAAGTCTACTGTGTCCATATAAATCTTGTAAAACCTGGTTTTTCCGGCCTCTTTGTTTTATTCAAATATTTTGATTTAATACTTCTTCTTTTTCTAGGATGTACTTCGTATCTTCTTCTTCTACTTGGTGTGATTATCTCAAAATAAATTACTTTGTGGATTGGTTCCATTCTGCATACCTCCATACAATTGTCTGTGGAGGGCGAAGTTAGGGGAGGCAAAATAAAGTCAAGCTAGAGCTAACTTCAGCTCAATCGGACCTCGGACGACTGACGGAAGCGACGGATTTTTGTAAGTCCACCTTTAACTGCCGTCGCCTGACCTGTTGTCTGGACGTCTTTAAAAATCAAGGTTAACTTGTCGTGCGTGCCATCTACAACTCCGCAAAATAAACACACTACCTATGGTTTTCCCGAGCGCCACCAGAGTATTCTTGCACAGCGACTACCACGCTACACTTCGATATTATTCACACTGCCCACTCCTGCTGCCAGGTATCGCTAGCTAGGTGCGGCTTGAACGCACTCTACTCTCTCTACATCAGTAGTCCTAAGGCCACTAGCCTTAATTCACGCCAAATATTTTTAATTGTTCGCGAATTAAGAGGAAAGAACGCAAGAAGTTACTATGCTTTCTCACAGACGTCTCTACTGTTTGGATGTAGAGTTAAACGTGGAACGAATAATTTTCTTACACGGACAATTTTGGTTTTATTCGTGATATCTAAGTGCGAATTAAATTCAAACTTATGTATTTTAATATAGCTATAGCTGCATTGAAATAACTTCCAAATGAAACCAATACTAAAAATTAATAGAATAATTAAAGTCGTAGGCAGAAGTTTTGTAAAATATTGCAGCTGTCCAAATATTTAATTTTAAAAACTTAATATTATTCTCGAAGGCATGAAATCATTCAATACACACTTCCTAAGCCAAATTAAAAACTTTATGCTAACAAGTATGTATTAATATGTCTAAATAAAGTAAATAACACAACTGATAGGTATACGTTGTGAAATATGAACATAGAATTTCCTTATATTTTGTATAATTGTTCATTGTTATTTTTTGTTGGGTTTAACAACCAAAAGTCGTGACCTAATAATGCATTAATTTGTGCTTTAAAACAAACGAAAATATTGATTTTAACATTTAGTAAGGACTGAAATTGCGATTTCCATACCAAAATGAGTACGCTTATATCACAGTTCTCAGTTGCCCGCTTTGCAGTTAAATGGAACACACACTTTATGAACAAGATATCGTGCGTTAAACTGACCTTTTAAAAGGAATTAAATTACGTGATGATATATCACGCCAACCGTGTATGGTAGCAACATTTCTGCTTCTCTCTGTTACACTCAGTTATAAAATATTTAGCTCTTACAATCGAAATAAAAGAAAATGTAACACAATAAGTGAATGAAAGCACTGAAGCCACCAAACTAATGGCTGGAAAATTAATGGCAAAAATGTAAGCACAAATAATAATTCTTAAGCAGTGTGTAAACCTACAGCGTAAATCAATGTTTATATTTCGAACAGTAAGTTAAGTGACCTAAATTGCATTCTTGCTCAAACTGATATAAAACAATTAATACATATGGCATGGCCATATCTTGGAAGATTGACATACAGTAATAATTTATCACTGGATATTTGTTTTTAAGATACGAGAAGACTCCAAGTCTATTTTTACTATGAACTCAACATCTTCTAAACACTGATGGGCATTGGAGTTTTCAATAGTTTAGTTACCGCGTACACAGAAACCGAAAGAACATTAGGAAATTTAGAATTTAATGCTAAAAGTGGCAAAAATTGGATTTTACACTTAATTTTCTCACATACCAACTAGTAGCGATAGTTATCTTTTTCTTCGAAATGCAACTAATATCAACGCCAAAAGTAACTTCCAGACATACCAAAATTTAATTTTTATAATTTGTAGAAGTGTTGACATTTACTTGTACGAGAACGCTCGATATTTATTTTAATCGAATACGTAATAATGCATTTTTAAATATGATTTGCTTTATTTGCTAACCAGTGTTTGTAAAAACTGTTCAAAGTTAGCTCCAAAATTCGTTTTATAAAATCAAGCTTGTGTGGTGTTGAAATGGCAAAAGGTGGTTGTGTATATGAGTGTGTCTGTGTGTGTGTTCATGCCATTGCAGGTCACCCACAGCGTAATAATCTCTATACATAAAAGAGAACACTGACTGACTGACATATCAAACTGCAGCCGAAACAAATGAACCAAGAGTCATCAAATTTTTTGTGTGTTTTCCACTTAGATCGTAGGCGAGCACAAAGAAGGGATTTTTCGAAATTCAACCCTCCAAGGCGGTGAAAAGGGGTGAAATGTATTTCCGAAGAAACGTCTATAGAGCTCGAACCCGAAGGCCAATCGTCGTGACATTTCCTTTAATAGAACACACTCAAAAATGCACGTTAACCAATTTAAGAATTTTTTGAAATTCAACATTTAAGGAGGTGAAACGAACTCAAATATGTTTCCGATTAATTATCTACAGGATGGACCAGAATTCATGTGCCAAAGTCCGGGAGGGGATTCGTTATGGAAAATAAGGTGGGGTATATAAACCAACACTATTCTGTGGTAAATATTAAGGGAGCTACGCCACGTTGAAAAAAATAATTTTTTTAACATTTTTCGAAAAATACTAGAAAATATAAGAGATAGAGCCACCAAAATTGGCATAGAGCT
>PNEQ01085239.1:0-10829 GCA_003012365.1 Medauroidea extradentata | reverse complement strand
CAGGGGGTAGCAACTGTTATAGGAAGAATCGTTACCAAGTTCTTTCAAATAGTTCTTATTCCATCCGCTAGATGGCAGGCAACTACTGTCATGGCGACAGGATGTTGATTTGAATTCCGGAAGCAGGCAGCCATTATGTTTGTTTGATTCAAACGTGGATTGTCAAGGTTTGTTCTGTTAAATTTATACTGAATAGCCATGCCAATTTTTTTCTATGAGCCATGCTATGGCGCGGACACGAAAATTTTGTGTTCCAGGTTGTGTAGATGCACACAGTGCACGCCATCGTTTTCCTAAACAGTCTGACGGCATATATTATATTTGGTTAGAGCGAATTGCGAATTGAAAATTGTCAGAAAAAGATACAGAGTTTGTGGGAAAAACTTCATTGAAGATTGCAAGAATCCTTATGCAAGCCATCTGAAGATATATTATTTACCATCATTGCATTTGCCAGGTAAGTTCGCAGCCTGAAAAGTAATGACCTAGTGGGTAAATATCAAGAGTAACTACTCATTGTAGGCCTATACTGGCTAAACTATTGACTTTAGAGGCATATTTTATCAGTGAAAAATGTTTCTAAAGACGTAAAACAAAGTCGTACGTAAAGAATATTGTGTGATATTTTCCGATTTTCGTTATGTTTCGCTAGGTTACTTTGGGTTTCGTTGGGTTAGTTGAGGTTAGTTTTGCTAAATTAGTTTATTTTATTCCACAGTTTTCCATTTTCAGTTAGGTAAGGTTAGGTTACTTAAACTAATCTCACCTAAGGTTACCAAACTTTATCTAACCTAACGGAAAACTGGAGGGTAAAATAACCTAATATAACCAAAACTAACATAAATTAACCTAACAAACGCAACAAAAATCTAAAAAAAAAAAAAAAAAATTCAAAAAAATTGTAAAACCACAATTTTCTTTATGTACGACTTCTTCTTGCGTCAATAAAAACTATTTTCATTAATATACTATGCCGGTATGTGATGAGTATTTATGCTTATAGCATTGTGAACTGGAGTCATCTTTGATTTACAGTTTTTTAAGACCTACTTGTAATTTACAGGTTTTAATGAGGCGGGAGGTCCTGAAAATTCATTCTTGTATCCTCCAGATGTAGATGCTAGATTGGAACAGCAAAGAAGATGTGAAGGTATGTTTTAATTTTAACAAGTTTAATGATAAGAGTTCAGTCAAGTTATGAAATTTTTTTCTGGCTTACTTTATTTGCAATATGTATGCTAAAGGTGCATGTTCGATTCACACATATTTTATAAACTGATGACCTGCACCATATATTTTCATTATTTAATTCTAATTCTGAGTTCAGGGAGTTAGGCCAGCTTTGATTTTTCTTGCACACTAATGGGTTGAGTTGCTCGTTTGAATTCACTTCTTATTTAGCAAACAATACATTTCATTCCATTAACTCATTTACACGATTTAATCTTCAGTATTCTTTCCAATGTTATCTCATGCAACCATTACTGCCATTATGATTCATGATATTTATTTATAGAATCGTACAGGGAGGAGGTTTAACTGCAAGTCTGCCACTTACTGCCTAACGAGTAGAAGTACAGAAAATTGTAGGGTGGGTTACAGTTGTTGGATATAGGTACATAAAAATGTAGGGCAGGGCACAGTGGAATGGATGTACAGAAATTGTAGGGTATGACAGCTAAAAAATGTAAGGGAAGGGTCATGACAGAGGTACAGAAACTTATATAGAGTAATCACAAAAAAAATTGTAGGATAGTTGCATTAAAAAAAGTGTGGCAGTGACACAAAAAATCATTGAGCAGTAAAGGGGGAATTAGAAAATTTATGGTATCTTGGAGCCATTTATAGCAGTTTTATAGTCTTGGCAGCTGTCAAAAAATGGCACCAGAACATGTCCACGCCTGACATGAGAATGTGAAGCCTGAGCGCAAAAAAATATGAAAGTTCAAAACTGTCCTCAGGTGTTCAGTCACCGTATTTCATCTGTAATGAGGATGTTTGGTTGGCTACATGGGGTAAATGAAAGAGAGTAGGATGTGTGCATGTGTGGGGTGCATGTATGTATGGGATGTGTGCTAGCACGCATGTGCATGCACATGTGTATGTATATATTATTTATAAGTGAGCGCAATGCTGCTATTAAATGCATTAGCTTACGCGTACTTCTATACTTTTGAAAGGTTATCTGTACATTTCATTGGTATAAAGACTGAATAAATTTTACAATCTCTCGAATTTACTTATAACTAATTTTCTCAAACATTGGCTGTGGGTGGCAAGAACAGTAAAATTACGTTTGTGATTATTTGCAGTATTTTGTAAAATTATTAAATGGTTGTGCACAAGACCCCAAGTTTTACATATACTGACAGTTTCATTTATTACACAGGTAAAAGTGTATTTTGGCCCATGGCCCTCTTTACGAACTAATCAAAATAATTAAAATTGCACTTTTCTGGTTAAGTGCGTGTAAAATATTTTATTTTTATATGAATTAAAACAACTTCGTAGTATTCCTATAACATTGGCAAGTCTGTAAATGAAATTAAATGAAACAGACTTGCTTTTAAGAATTTTTTTTTGTGGCTGTACACCAATGTCAAAAATTAAAAAGGCAGTGAATATAAAAAGCCATGTAGTTCAACTCATCACGCCCAAGGATGTGCTCAGTATATACATGTTATATTTTATTTCGAGAGTTGCAGTCACTGTTGAACTTGTATACATTCCACCACTGACATTTCTTTCGGCTCGATGGCTCTGTTTGTCTCTATTCAAACTAAACTGAAAATTGTAAGGAAGAAAGTTATAATACCCAAAAAAAACTCACAATTTTAAGGGTTGAGCAAAATTTGTTTATAATGAAGCTATAACAAATAGTCTGAACTTTAATGTTTTGGCTTCAGTAAGAAAATTGTTTGGTGATAATCTAATGAAACAAAAATACTCTACTTTCATGAATATTTGAGTTCTTATCAATTGTTCATATAATTTACTAACAACTTCAGCTTTTAAATGTTCGTAGGCTTCTGCTGTAAAATTATTTTTCAATGCCTGCATAGCAGGAATATTTCAAAACTACTGTTACACTGTACGACCACTAATAATACGACACAAAATAGCTTATAATGTGCCCCACCGAGTTGAATAAATACACAATGAAATAATTTTCACCATTATAAAACTCTTGTTTAACTTTCATTGGGGTCAATCTCTTACAACATTAGTTTTCATTTTGATTTCGTGAAATTGACATAGGCCTATTTATCACTTTCGTTTCATTAAACAAAACGCCACATTCGCACAACCGTAATAATTTTTCTCCACATTGTTTTATAGACTGTACTTCTTCACAAGCAACCAATGTATATGTGAGACCACGCTGTTACAGAAGTAAGTTGCACCAGTACCATATTTTATGTGGTCGGTACAATCTGGATGTACGATCATCAGAGGTTTGTCAGATTGTGATCAGACAGATAAAATAATTTATAGAGCGTCTCACGCTTAGATTGCAGTACAGGGTTATGGACAGTCGCGCTCTCTATTCATCGCACGGGAACTGCCGTTAGCACTGTCCTTGTTTCGGCGCGTGCTGTTGCCAAAAATCCTACAATTTTTCACTTTGTAACTTTTATTTTAAAATTTTTGCATATTGTACATAATCGAAACGCGCATCTGGTGATATAGTTGGTTCATCATTTACACAATTTTAAGGGGTCAAAAAAATTAAAAAAAACAAATATTTTGAACTTGGTACTGTTTCCACGCATCCTTAAATATATCACATCATAACTTACGAATCAAAAGCAATATCTTATCCAGATTTTTTGGTGTTTAATTTCATATATCTGGACGCAAACGAAAAATTCTGAAGGCTAATTTTGTTTTTCATTAGTTGTACAGAAAATTTTTTCTGACATAGTGTGCACTTTCTAACAAACTGAAACATCAAAAAGTTGGTCGGTGAGAACTTTTTTGCTATTCAAGTTAGATGGGGGATTAAAGCGAGGAAGTTGTTCATAATGAGCTGAATTTATTTGCAAAAGCAACCCCACCTCAATAGCTTTAGCCGTTCTCTTGTTTATAGCTGTGAAATGTGTGGCGTATTGTTGTCACGCGCTCGCCGTGCGCTCACCCTACAAACTTGACAGCTGAGTGTCCCTAGAAGTATTGGCTGAAGAGAAAAAACGTCCCGTTATCTTTGCTGACTATGACGTTATGTCTGGAATGGTTAATAAATGAGATACAGGCTACCGTTAGTCAGCAGTTTTCTTCGTCCCGTGTCCTAAACTAGTTCAGTAGTGAGACTACGGTGTCTCGCGGCCGAGGTGTTTGTCGTATATATGTTACTGATTTCGAATCAAAATTTCACGTGTGTAATTTTTTGTTAACATGTATTTGTATGGAAGGCAAAACAGTAAAAAAAGTCATAATATAGGTAGGCTACGATAAAGGGAGCGAAATATTGTATGGATCTTATTCCAGTATTTTTCACTTGCCAATAATACATCAAGGATGCTTTAGGAGAAACAGGATGTTCCAAACATACCATTTACGCTGATAAGAAGAAACAATAGCAAAACAGTACATCAAACTTACATGAAAAATTGAAATCATGAAGGAAAGACAAACAATCAATAATTCCCGTAAACAAATTGAAGGCAATGATACTTCATTTCTACTACCTGTGTGGCAACTATTTTTAAAATCCTAAATCAGAGAAAATATAAAAATAAAACTCTCATACAGATTGTTTATAAGGATTTACTACGTTGTCTAATTTGTTTCCTTGACTGACGAAAATTCATAATCACCTTCAACTTTATGTTTTTAAGTATTGAAAAACTACATAAAATACAGTACAAAAATTAACAATACTGGTAAACATACTGTTTTATATGTGCTCTCGTTTAGACATAAGATATAATTATTAATGAAGTGGTAGAAATAAGTGATACGTCTAAGTTGACATCACGGCAGAACATCAATATACTCTCTTTTGTTTGATAACCGAGCGTGGTTCAGCAGCGGTAAAACACTCGCCTCACATTCGGAAGTTCCCGGTTTCTATGTCCGGCTCCGACCACCCTTATTTCGGTTTTCCAATGTGTTTTCCGAAATCACTGTAGGCGAATGCTGGAATGGTTCCTTAACAAAGGCCATGGTCGACATCCCCCCCCCCCCTTTTCACCCGTTTATCACTACCAAGGCCTTGTGCTGTTCGAGAGCACGTAAAAACGTCCAAGTAAATAAATACCCCTCCTCTTCCCACTTTAAATGTATTCTTAGCAGACAAAAAAAAGCGACAAAAAAATACATACGTTTCAGATCTCAATGGTTTTGAATGATCAATCTTATAATCATCAACTACTCCAACCACTTTTGTGTCTTCAGGCAGATGCTACCAAAATGGAAAAAAATTTTGTTTTGTCAGCAGAAGCTATAATTATTAAAATGTATGTTATACTTATTTTTTAATGAAGTGCTCGTTACAATTCATGTAGTGAATTAATATCAGTGGAGTATGTGGATTGTTTCATATTTAAAGTGATATAAAATTTCATTAATTGCATATTTTGAAGTGTGATGCTATAAAAACTGTAATATCAACTTGAATAATAAAGAATATAATATTTTAAAGCTCAAAATTCTAAAGTTGTTCACCTCCTGAACTTCGTAGCGAGGCTGTGATGTGGCAACAGCGCGCGCCGTAAGCTATGTACTGCAATCTAAGGTTGGGAATTTATACCATAGACCCTCATTACAGCGACAACTGTGAATGGCAACAAAATCTGGCTTTCTGTAAGATTTGTGTTATATCCAGACAATTTTACACATATTATAGAGAGATTGTGAACATAAAAGTTGCATTTGTGGGTTGCAGGTTGATTTTGTGTAGATATGTGTTCATGTTCTTCACAGTATGTTTCAGCAAAGGTAACAGATTGTAGCATTCTTCAATTATAGTGATTGTGTAGCAGTAACAAAGAGTATTGAGTCACAAACTTTAATCATGTTGTTTGCATCTTTGCAGGTAAAACAAACTGCTGTGTTACAGCAAAGGCAACAGGCACAGCAGACCTGAATTTATTCATGGATATGCTGTTTGACAGCTTAAGCGGTAACTGTGTGAAAGTCAAAATGGGAAACATTTAAGGTGTGCAATTTCTAATACGTCATGTCGTATTGGGTTTTGGAATGAAGCTGTTCAAGTTATGAAGTCATTCCAGTTCGTGGACAGCAAAGGGAAAACAAGTAGGCCTCCTGTAAAAAGAACTGGCTACACACAATATAAGGCTTAAAAGTCACTTGGAGCAGCCTTCAGAAGAAGGGATTTACATTTTTTTCTGAGAGCGTTGAACTAAGGCCCCCTGGAGAATTTTTTTTGGCAACATTCGCAGTCATGGAGTGCGCAACACCATGCCATCCTGCACATCATGTACCTCATAATTTAGAACGCTCTTGGTGAATAACTTTACTTCACCACACTCTGTGGATTATAATTGTATCAAGGATAACTGTAAGGGCTCGCTTGATATATTGCATGTGTTTCTTGAAGGAGTGCCACAAGTTCTTTAGTCTTCTGATTCGAGTGTAAGTGTGGACGTGGTTGATGTTCTTTGCACTGAAGAAGATGATACTTATAGTCCGGAAAATTACATGAACCCATTGTCAACTAGCACTACAGCGTACATTAATTGGTAGCATTAAGGTATCCAAACACCTGTTCTAGTAGGAACTGTGTTATTGAATCTGATTGCATTTCAAAGCATTTGCCTTTGATTTGTCACATGCGACAATTAAAAAACATTCTGATTATTCGTATCTTAATGAAAATTGACAACTGTTTTCACGTGTAAGAACCATGATTTGTTTAAGTTTGTGATGGATTTACTTGTCAAATTATTTGTACACTCATGGTGCAAGTCCATTAATCGCATATTAGGTGAAAGAAGTACTCACATTGCAGATTCTTTTGACAGCGTTAAGGGCGTGGTTCACCTCAGTTTTCGCTGTATATTTTTATTTTTATATTGGTACCATATATTTTTTTCTTATTTGAGGCATGAATTGTGATTAACTCTTCCTCTTAGGAAATTTGTGTGTCTCTCATAGTTTTTGCATAATGAGTCGTAAATGTCAAAATTTGCACTTTACGGTTTTAAGTACACCACTAAAACCAACTGATATACCAAACCGAAAAAATTCACAGTGTAAAACAGTGTTGTAGGCTATGATTTGAAATATATAAGAACAAAAAATAAAAAAATTTTGTATTTAATAAAAAAATGCTGAATTTTATAATGAAAAGTTTAAAATTTCAACAATTAAAAAAAAAAACAATACAAATATATATTTTTGTTTTAAATGTGTCAAATCATAGCCTACAATATTGTTATACGATGTGAATTTTTTCAGTTTGGTATGCGAGTTGGTTTTAGTGGCGTACATAAAACCGTAAAGTGCAAATTTTGACATTTATGACTCATTATGCAAAAACTATGAGGGATTCACAAATTTCGTAAGGGGAAGATTTAATCACAATTTATGCCTAAAATAAAAAAAAATATATGGTACAAATATAAAAATAAAATAATATGTACAGTGAAAACTGAGGTGAACCGCGCCCTTAAGAAAGCTGCATGTCGTAAATTCAAATTTTTTTATCAAAACAAGACTAAACTCAAACTCACAAGATCTACTGATATTTGAAAGATTTTAACTTTTATTTTACATTGAGTTCGTTCTGTTGTGATTTTTGTTCTCTTAGATGTTCTGATATAGTCAGAGATCATGCTGTATGTAGAGTATGTTTATTAACCTGACTTGTAATTTTGTCTGATGACTATGTTGAATACAAACTAGTTAAATAAGTGTATGCTTGCTAGCAATGTGTTCATTCCATTTTAAAGAACGTACAGACCAGAAATATCACTTATACATGGTTTAGTCAGTGGACAAATGGTACCTGAAAGAGAAGAAACACATTGCCTTGAAACGTTACTAGCAATTTGTACAAAATGCATATTTCTTGGAAGAGTAGTGTCTGCAAATGGAAACATTTTTTATGTTAAATTATGTACATTGAAGTGAAAAAAATGTGTACTTAACGGTCTTATGAAGTTACAAAATGTAATATCGTAG
Organism: Medauroidea extradentata; assembly: GCA_003012365.1. Lineage (NCBI taxonomy): Eukaryota > Metazoa > Arthropoda > Insecta > Phasmatodea > Phasmatidae > Medauroidea > Medauroidea extradentata. The sequence goes on along the minus strand of PNEQ01085239.1, from coordinate 2,681 downwards.
GCACATTGCAAAGCTCTCCAACTTCATACAACAGGTTGACACTTATGTTATTTTGAAATCTGATATTTCACATTGGAATTTTTCAGTTTATGTGTAATAGGACACTCAATTTTGTAATTACTTGCAGATTTTTACTTTCTCCAATTTCAATTTGGCGATTGGTTTTTAGATGGTTTCTGAACAAATTAGTGTACCCTAAACTACCACCCGACTCCACATTTTTTTACAGTAGGCTTACCAATTAAATGTCCCTGACTCGTGGCATCTAAAGCTGTGCAACATATAAGTTGGACTAACAATTACAGTATAAACCAAGCAATGTAGAATACTGTGATGCAAAAATTTTACTGTCATTCACTTGCATGCATTTGCTGCAACCTTAGAATGGATGGAGTATAGATTGCAGGATACCACCATTCTCCAACCGAGTACAATACTGTAAGTGTACCTATATATTTTTGTCTACATACCTATTGTTGACAAATGAAAATTGTTAGTTTTTTGTCAACATGTTTAGTTTCAATATACTCAGTATTACTTTCTGGCATTTAATGAGAACATTGTGTATATTGGTTCATGCTATAACCGAACCAAAGCTCATTAGAACGTTCCCATTTGATGGTCGTTACTACAGTTTTATTAGGTTTTTGAATATACTGCTTGCTCTCAAAGTGTTTGAAGCATATGCAATAGGTACCAATCCATTTCCCTTCCACATACAGTAATAGAAAGTAGTGCACAGCAGAAACTAAATGGCCAAATGTTTTGAAATAGGTATAATTTCTTGTTTTTTTATTACTTTAGAAATGATGATAGTGCCATTTACCTGCAGCACTTAATTAATTTTAACTACACATACATCAACTCAGCGCAAAGGTATCGTATTGCACGACATGTGCAACTCTTAAATATTTGATAGATATACAAAATTTGTGTGTTTACTGGAAACTTTGTTTTCTCTTATTTTATAATGACATATATTTAATCTGTGTGCTTTCAAACGATTTGTACAAACCAAAAATGTTGACTAAGCACTGTGATAGATGTCTGCATTTTCAGCATTTAATTATAACATGTGCTGTGCCCAACCTTCACAGAATGTAAGCAACGCATGCTCTCATATAAAGGGCTGTGTCATTTAAGTTGTTTCTACAGTGCAATTTGATTACTGCAAATATAGAATTTGAAACATTTATGTATATATATATATATAGAGAGAGAGAGAGAGAGGCAGTTTGAAGTTCTGTGATTCAGAGTAGCATTTTATGAGCCTTTTAAGAATTATTTTAAAACATCATGCAGTGAGAAATGCACTGCATGACATTCATTCATTGCATTGACATTTTTATTCATTGCGAGATACTGCAATGATGAAATATCAAGTAACTTGCACAATTTCTGTACATCAATTTTTTAATGGAAAGTCACTGTTTTCCTGTGTAGGGTAAAAATTTCAGTATTAGTTGTTTACGAAGATTTTAAAATTTAATTTGCATACATTCTAAAACTGCTTGCATGTGTTCAGCCACAACTTTGCTGACCTGTAATAATTGAACATTGTGGTCACAAACGAAAAATGTAGCTAATCTTACCGGGTTACTTTTTATAAACATGCGTGAGTAGCCACCTTCAATTTGCACTTAATTTTCTGGCCCAGTCTGTGTTCTTTCCTAGCTTTAAACTTGCCGTTTTTTTGTAGGGTACATTTCGTACACATGTTTTACGACAAGTTGCTAATATTAGAGGGTAGCATCGATATAAGCTACTGTAATTTCTTAATAAAAATTTGTCATGTTAGCTTGCAATTATTCTTCGATACACAATTGCAGCAGCTTGGGGAAATACGTCTGTGTCCTTAAGTTTTATACAATGAGAAGCATCAAGTTGCTCGTCAATTATCCCCCCCGCATTATAGCTGCACCTAGATCAGTCGTAAACATCTGTTAACAAGAACACTGAATTTACTTGTCAAACTTTTACTTTATTCATTTGGGTTTAACTTTACACCACTCAAACTTTTTAACAAATCTTAAGACCCAATATGGTCTCACTAAGTTTTACAAACAGCAAAAACTCTGCGGTTTTTCCATTGTACGTATTTGAAAGTAATTCTTGCGACAGTGGTTCCGACTAATTCACAGATCACAAATTGAACGTGCAGTATCGTAAATATAAATTAGTTTTATTTCAAAAGTTTAATAGCTCCTAAACTACCATTGTCAAACTATATCAAATGTTAATACACAGTTCTTTGACAATATATTTTAATTTTTCATACGTTGTAACTTTTACCTAACTTATTATATTCACTTTAGTATTATATCTAATCTCATTATGTAGCCTGTAAGCTATGAAGCATTTTCTTCGTGAATATTTTACAGCAAATCCTTTACAGTATGGCCTGTTATGAAACAAATACAGTACTGAGATTACATAGATTAGGTCTAAGACTCTTTCATTAAATGGTAATACAATTCTTAAAATTTAAGCCGGCCTCACACGATGCCTAAATTCCTGTTACCTTCTGCTATACCCATGGGCATAAAAATATTTATGGCAGATTCTGAGTTGTGGGTATAGCAGAAAATGGTGCGTGGCTCCTCGCTCATATTCACATGGTACCCAGAGTGATAACAGAAATCGCATAACACCACCGCCACATTTTTTAATGGTCGTTTTGT
>PNEQ01085238.1:0-10829 GCA_003012365.1 Medauroidea extradentata | reverse complement strand
TTGAAAATGTAAATTTTGGTACACGGTACCGGCCATTTTGTTCTGTAAAATCAAAATGAGGGCAGATAAAAATCAATAACTTTGGGTTTGCACTGTTGAAATATGTACATTATGTGTGACAAAATTTCAAATTTTTTCAAAATGGGTCAGCAACCAAAATAATTGAAATTGGGTGATTTTCCATGGAATGACCCATGTATGGTGTGTGATTAGAATTATTGTATGTCAAGCATGCCTAACTGGTATACAAATGTACATTCCATTGTACTTTTCACAACAGATAAAAAAAGAGGGGGAGCAATGGTAAGACAACATTGGTTAGTACCGTATTTGCCGGTATATAAGACGACAGTTTTTACATATTTTTGGCCCTCAAAAATTGCTATTCGTCTTATATGAGGGTGCAAAAAATTTTGGTAGCCAACAAACGTTTGAAAGCTAAGCTGTAAGCTGTGGAGTTGTATGATGTTTTAAGGAATTGCGTTTTTCGTCACAAATGAAAACGAGTGCCCCATTTATTTTAATAAAATTTACAGTACAAAATTTTGATGAGCGACATTCATAATAAAGGACACTTCCTCGCAGCGAAGCGGCGATCGATGCAAGTGCGTCCCGAGATACTTTGTCTCGCCAGCCTACAACTCTTGGGCGGAAAAAACGAGGATCTAGATACCGTACCGTCTAGTGCTAGGCTGGCGGACAACAGCGCTCAGGAATGTGAAGACCTTGCAAGCAGCTGTTGTTGCCCGGCGTTGCCATGTAGTGCATGGCGTGCCTCTGTCCGGCGTTGCCAAGTCTCGCACACCTGCCGGCAAATACAGATATCGCCGGCCGCCGCCGTGCATTTCCTTGGCTCGTGGGCGCGTGGAGGGCAGTAGTTGCCAATGTTCTTTGTTTATGTGTCTATTTGATGTTTAAATGCCGGTAATAAATGCATAGAAAATCTATAAACTAAATTTTTAATGTTTCAGGCAAAAGAAAAAAATATTTTTCTGTCGGGAATTTCAAAATTAGTAATTTACTTTTTTTTTAAAGATTTTGTACCTTCAAAACCATGACTTGTCTTATGTGCGGGGTCGTCCTATATGTCGACAAATACGGTATTAATTCATTTGTTTAAATGTTGTTTCTCTATTCTGAACTGCTATGTGTGAGGATATGTTGCATCTACATTGAGTGGAGGATATAGTGTGTACTTGTGCAGCTGAAGGATGCGGCATTGTGTGCTCATGTTGCAGAACCCATCGAGCTCGGCCAGCATCATGCCGACCGCAGCCGCCGTCGCAGCTGCTGCTGCAACCGCTAAGATCCAAGCCATGGACGCAGTGGCCAGCAACGCTGTTGCTCTCGGTGAGATGTTGTGCCAGTCCCTCGTTCTACGTCCTTGTTGTTTCAGCCCTCTGCATAACCCTGTTGAGATTGGAAATTGCCTGACGGAATACGTTATAGCAATTTTTTTTAAAGTATTTCCATTGTCATCCCTGCAATGTTCTGTACGTTTGCAATGTCTGAAAAATTACAAAATTATGAAGCAACTGCACAATTTTAGCAGATGTATGCTGTAGTAATACGTGATTGATTCAATACATATGATTTTACCCGAATCAACAGAATTGGTTTTCAATCATGGACGAGACTTTTGTGAGTGTAGTATTGAAGTATGGTAGATGTGAAAAGGGTGACACATTACATTTATCCTGGTATTACAGTTGAACCCCGTTTTTGCATTACCGTTTTTTACGTTTTCTCGCTAATTACACCAATTACTGTCGGTCCTGTTTTATCTCCATTTGTTTCTATGAACAACATTCTCGTTGTTTACAACACTCAATATTTCTATTTCCAGCTATTTACACTTTTTCGTGAAGCTTGTTTACTTTTTGAACACGAGAGACAAGCACAGATATATGTATAAAATTACGATAAACTTCAACATTAACAGCAAGATCATCAACTGTTCCGTCTGCATACATTTTTACACTTTGGAACTAGGCCATTCGACGCCATTTTGTGGACCTGTGGTTACTCACTCACGTGACCGCTCCAATGGTTGGTCACAACTTGTACGAAGTTGCACAGATATTCTCTCTCTCACGTGACAGCCCCAATGGCTGGTCGCAACTTGCACGAAGTTGCACCGAGATGCTCACGTGACAGCGCCACTGGCTGGTCTCAACTTGCACAAAGTTACTCTAGTTCTCGTGACAGTATGGCACGGACACAAGCACTCACAATTGCATTTATTGGTATACACGCATCTATGGTTGCTTTGTTTACTGACTCGGGTAACGTGAAGTTAATGTTATGGTTGTAATTTTTGTGACGTTGGAGTATTACCGTATAAACCCACGTACCACCCGCCCCTGTGTAAGACCCGCACCCTGATTTTTAGAATGACTTTGTGGGATAAAAAGTTTTGGAACAGATCTGTGTGTAGAAAAACGTTATGTATGAAAAGGGAGTTTACTTTTAAACAGTTACAAATATTAAAGAATTACAAAGTAAAATGTATATTTTTTTGGTCAAGATGTTTAATAACAATGACAAATAGAAGCCGGGTGAGTGCTGTGTGGCACTGTAGCGGGCGACAGACAAGATCTGACTGGCGCGAGCGTGACTTTGTCAGCCCAGCTGTTACCGTTTGCTCTCTCACTCCCGCCTCCTTGTCTCGCGCTCGGCAATGAACGATCGATAAGGCACGCAACGATTTCCGAAAACTTTGCTGCCGCATCACGAAACGCACGTCTTTCACCACTGGCCATTTGTAGTTTGTCTTTATTCTTCCTCCAATCTCGCACACACGATTCGTCGACATCGAATTTTCTTCCCGCAGCACGGTTACCGAACTCTTCTGCTTCACTAATAATCTTTAAATTTCCGCAACTGTGAATGAACGCAGTCTCTTACGACTCATTTCTACTTTCAGCTATGAATACACGTATGAAACCACTCGGTATTTAACGGTATGTGCTGTGCTTCACTATCACGCTCGAGATGTTTGTGCGCAGCAAGCTGCAATGTGGCAACACCGAATGGAATGTGACCTTCGCTGCTGGCTCTACCTCCCATCCCCTCCCCCACCCAACTCGCTTCGCTCCACCCGCCAATTCCATCCTATCTTCAACCGTCTGCACAGTGCACAACACAGCCGCGCGGCTGACATCATTCCACATGGTTATCACAGCCGTTACGAGAATTAAGTCATTCGTCAAAAAACTAAGGTTCACTCTACCTCGCACAATACCTTGCTTAAGGATAAAGGTGGCAAGTTGTACTATGGCAGTGCTTTTTTGTTGGTGCAAAAACGGCCCAAGTGCAGTTTGACCAATGTACCACCTGCACCCCACTTTTAGAGACTTATATTTTCGCAAAAAGGTGCGGGTGGTACGTGGGTTTATACGGTATTAATGCAAAGTGGCAAAATAATTTCCAATTTATTCATAGCAGACTTTGTAAAGTTATGTACTAAATTGTCTACAGAGCTAATAGACTAGCATTTCCATTTGATGAAAAATCTTGTACCGGGATACTAATTCAATCAAAAATAAGTTTTAAAAATTTTTAAATTGTTGAAGATAGTTCTGTGACGTACTGGTAGTTTGCGGGAAAACGAAATATGTGTGCATGTTAAATTTCAACAGAGGAATCATTTTAATGAATGGTGTGTAGGTACAAGGGTACAAATGTACCAATTAACAATGTTTTATTATAGGAAACAGCACAAGTCGTAGTCAGCAAACAAGAAATAGAACATTTTTGTTCCTCAAAGGTTCAACTGACATTACATTGTTTATTGGTCAATGCTTATTCAATATTTACTACTTGCTGTATTATTTTTTGCTTTGAATTTTTTTTTTTTAAACTGAATATAATTCTTTTGTGGGGCTTTATATCTTTGGAAAATTTTTTTTATGAAAATTGTTTGTTTACATTTTTATTAGCTATAAATGTTAAATTGTTATGAATTAGTAACATTAAAACCCTTTTCTTCATTTCCCCCCTTTTTACACTTTTCCATTTTTTACACCATTTTTGCAGGATCCCTTGAGTAGTGTATAAAGGGGTTCTACTTACTCTAAGTCTAATTTTAGTAAAATAAGAACTTCAAATTTAGGGACAAAATGTTGAATTCATCAAACAAAACATGGTATTTTTTTGAAAAATGCAATTTTATAATACTTAACTATAACAAACTAACCTAATGTTTAGTTTACCTAAGATTTCTTATTGTGAAGTATTTTACTACTTCAATGTAATCTGAAACGTAATAAATCATTAAAAAATATTAATAAAAATAGAGTTCTGTATTTTTACACCATAATGTCCCTAGTATGTGACAATGCTCAATTTGTCTTTGTGTGAGTTCATCAGCAAAAGGTAGTTTTAAAGAAAGCATAACTTAATGGAAAAGAAATGGTAATGTATATGAGCAATTGACTTCTAAAAGTAATTAATTTTTTAAAACCCTCCTGCTAGGAACATTTTTGGGTGTGTAAAGATGAGGAGGAATATATATATAGTATTTAATTCACTCATATTTTAATACTTGTAATTATGTGTCTTTTGAAAGCAATGAGATGTTTGCATTGTTAATATTGGACAGGTGGAAATTTGTAAATTGTAAGTGGTAGGAAAATTTAAATTGACTGTAATGATAAGTCGGTGTTTGTATTGCAGGTCTGTCGAAGCTGGGCTCGGCGGGAGTGACTCCAGCGGTGGCACCTTTGTTGAACGCTTTACCTTCGCTGCCCACTGTGATTCCCACATTGCCTCTGCAGTCACTGCCGTCTATTCCTACGCTGCAGTCGCTGTCTCCAGTGGGCATGGCTGCGCATCCTGCCATGATACCCACCGCTATACCTGGCACTATCATCCAGCCCCCAGGTGTGGCTATCCCACAACTGAGGGGGGCCAACCCTGTCACTACCACCCTCGGAGGTGAGGCGGCCGCCATGCTTTCCTTTCATACTGGTGAGATATGCCCTAACCAAGGGCTGCTTCTTCATATTCACTAACTATTAAGTTTGGATGTGGTGGTATTTTTGTTTTTATTCACTGAATTAATTAGAGAATTTGTTCAGTTGTATGATAAAGCCATGTAGAACTGACTACATTAAAATACATGTCGTGTCTCAATTTATACATAGTACAGTCGACCCGCCTTATCCGCGGATTTCGTAGCTGCAGTTTTCACCAATCGCGGTTGGAAAATAAGAGGAAAAAGTTAAAAACGTAAACACAACCTTTTTAAGAATTTGTATTTTCGCGTTCGTACGCATAGTTTGCCGCACGAACTACTAGCGCGCCACTCGCCGTGCACGAGAGAGCAGCTAGTTTCGTGTTGTCAGCCACTGTTATCTACTCCGTTAAGCTATGGGCTTTGTGCACGCGGTAAGTATTGTTTACCAGCGGTCAGTGAGGGTGCGGGAGGGAAGGGCAAGGAAGCGATGCAGTGTCGTATGTGCGGGCGGTGGTACTTCACTTGCATAGATCTTATTGCTGTCGCCTGCCTGCAAGCAGCTTCCACACAGAACACACACGTGTTAAGACGTTTTTGAAGGGACTTTACACCACAAACTTCTTAGCTGGGAAAACATTTTAAATGTGAAAACTGATTTTAAAACTTAAGTCATTGTTGTAGGTGCAGTCTATATTAAATTTTATTTCTGAGTCGCAAGGACAGTTTAATGTACAGTAAAACCCCTTATTTACACTTTTGAGGGGGACAGAGCGAACAAGTGTAAATAGTGGGAAGGGTAAATTAAGGGAAATCTCGTAAAACTCATTCAGCTTACCTTATTTAGTGCTTTTGTTTTCATGTTTAAAGAACTCTCTTCAGGTAAAATCGAAGTGATAGTATTCGTGCAAACATAAAACTTGGTATAGTTTTAAGTTACCAATATTGGAATGGAATATACTGGTAAGGGAAAGATTCATGGTACGTGCACATACCATTTCAAGAGAAAACCTTGAAATGTTAATAAGAGATCTTATTTTTTTACCGTTTGGTTAACACTGTTCAGCATTTTACCATTTTTCTGCAATGCTATCGCGAATTTAGACAGTTACAGTTCGCATTCGAAAGGGGATGGAAAGTTCTTTACTTCGGACAACAAATGTTTCCACGAACTCGTCACACTTCTCCATGATCATTAGTTGTTTTATTGAAAATGCGTATTTTTTTTTATATTGCCGTTATACAACCATCTAAACACGCTGCATAAAAATGGAAATGACTTTAAAACATCTTTTTATAATGTAATTTTTTCAAACACGTTTCGCTAAGTTTATGTTAGTTATCGTTTGCGTAAACAGACAAACGAATGCACATAAAGAGATCAATGTTGCCAACGCGGGTACAGCGACTGATAGCGTTCCAGACAATCGATTGTGCTAGCAGCTGCAATTCTCTTGCCGCCATCTTGAATTTATTGTGCCGTGAGCGCAAGCATTACATGCAATCACGGTCTATCTGCTACGGATTTGCTAGTGATCACCAATGGCGGATTGTATTTATTCGTTTCACGCGCATGCGTTGGCCATCCGGCTCGCTAAAGAACCAATTCACAGATAGTGCTTCGCGTCTCCGTTAGAATGCGCTGCAGTGTAGCGTGCTCTCTTGATTAGTTCTATTATGTACCACTACATAATATAGAAAGCAGTGGTGTGCAGCGTAATTTTTTACACTCGCGGCCTGTGATAAAACAAGCGAGTTTATAAAAAAAATGTAATATTACTTATGCAGACTTTTTACAATGAATTTATTACCATAATCGTAAATACAGTAATTAGTTTCACCGATGCTAAAAAAAATGCTTGAGTGCTAAGTATTTTTAGCGAGCAAACAAACGGGTTTGTTTACGAGCGCGACTGCTTACAAGCTACAATGGCCACAGCCGCGTGTATTTATTATTTTACAGTTGTTTCGCAAACTTTTAATTAAGTTTCAATAGAAAAATTTTTTTTTACTTTTTTTATGGGAATTTCTTTAATTTGTTGGTTGAGCGGGCGGGTGAAAGACAGAAATATTGACGGTACGTGCAAGGACGGCCTAACTGAACTTGCGCACGCTCGCTGAGCGTTGCACTGAAAGTTTTGTCGCCAATTTTTTTTCTTTTCACGGCTGTGGCTTACCTATTGATTTAACTAAACATCGATTTAGAGTAAACATTTTCGGGTCCCATGACATTTTGTTAAATCAGAGTTCTACTGTAATGTAAGTATGCTGTATCACGTGTTATTTCGCAGTTCATGAAAATTTTACCTCAGTGTTTATTATACACTAGGGTAACACGGTGGCCACTTACTGGGAATTTCTGGAAAAGCGGAAAATATGCGTGGATTTTTATCGCCAGGAGAAAACAAATGGACCAGAATGTGGCTTCATTTCAGTCTTGTGGTGACGTTTACAGTAAAGTGTCATTCGTACGGGAACAGTTTTTTACAAACAGAAATTAAGACATACCGTGTTATCATTACAAAAGAATTGCGCAATGTTTAAAACACGCTTTATAGTGCGGCTTTGATTTGAGATCTGTTGCTACATGAATCTATAAGTCTATTTTCGACTCGAAAACGAGTTTCGAGAGAATCGAATTGACGATAAAATGGCTGTTGTTAGTAAAGCAATGTGTTTATTTATTGTGGTTTTGCGTGCTTCCCGTTAATTATCCTTCATAATGTGTAGTGATAAAATTCATATTGTATCTGTTAGCACGCAAAATGAATTAAGAACGAAGACTTTTCCGTTTGTAATGACGATGTGCGCATAATTTGCCAGAATCGTTTTGAGGAAACAACACAGGCATTAGATTTTCTTTGTGCTTCACATAAGATATGAGAAACGAACGTCATAATGCAGCATAATTATTATCAGCAGCAAGAAATAGGCAAAACTAGGGTAAAATTGTTGCATATTAACTTCAATATGAAATAATATATAACTCCAAAACACGAACACATTCATGGTTATTATTGACATACTCCATATCCCAGTTTTTGGATCAAACAGACTGCACAGAAGCAAAATAAAATAAAATTTCTAAGATATTGTCTATTCCATGTTTTTGTACATTGAAAATATTAGAACTGACGCTATCTCCTAAAATACAACGTAAAAAATTTGACACTAGACCCCCGATTTTACGAATACTCACAGTTCCTCTCATGACATTCGTAAAATCGCTACCTTCGTAAATTCGATAGCGGCTTATTTTTGCCCCTCCCCCCTACCTTAACAGAAAATTTAAAAATAGCATTTTTCTACACTTGGAGAATAGGTAGAGCTATTGTCGTGCTCATTTGTGAAACCCACATTTTACGACACACAGTAACGCAATAAAGAAAAATATCACGCTATTATTTATAGGGTTCGTGTAAAAAAGTAAACTCGTTCGGCGCGAGACGAGAGAGATATAAGACGTCCTGAAACAGCCTAGGAGGAGGCTGTACTATAGTTAAATGAGCACATGCGCATGCACTGGAACTTTGCATCTATAGTACGATCTCAATATAGATCCTAATAGGTAGTTGGTGACAAGCTGGCCGGCTTGGAACAGGCGGCGGCGCCGTCGCCGCGCGGTTTTCAAACTGTCACTGCCACATTTTTTAATGGATTTTTGCTATTTTTGTTTTATTTTTAATATTGTGACTCACCAAGTAATAACTGCAACTCTACAATTCATATTTTAATCCCGTGAATTAAAGTATGTTTTATTCATTGTCAACGTAATTCCTTACAATTTTTGTTGTCATATAAATTAATTTTTTTAGGGTTCCTGAGATTGTATTTGTAGAATCGCTACCTTCGTTAAATCCAGGGTTCGTAAAATCGGGGGTCTAGTGTATTTCACAGTTATCGTGGAGAACATTGAAAGTTAAAAGTAGCTTAATTATGTAATTGCAGATTTTTTTTTTCTCTATTAAATATCTTGATTTCACTGCTGGAATAAAAAGTGTTCTAATGACAATTTTGTTTCATTCGCCTACATGTGTATCCTCCAATACGTTATTTGTGTGCTGTATTGGTCTACAAAAACTATCGTATGTTGTAATAAGTGTGATTTCAACGGTTAAATTTAAACCTCTTTGGTTTTGTAGTAAAATTTAAGATTTCTTAGTATTGTGGTCTTATGTGTAACTTAAATGCGTGTGTATGTATGTAGTTACGTAGTGGTATTTTGGTTAGCGTATATTAGCCCCTACAATATTATTTAAATGTGTGTAGTCCTACAGTTTTTTATTTAGATGATTCCTTGAAAAACAAAATTTTGGACCTTGAAAACCTGGAAAAAAGCATGAATTTTAAAGTTTAAATTTGGTGGCTACCCTGAGTAAGTGCTGTGATGATTACATAAAATTTGTGGTACCTAAATAATTAATGATGTGACTTTGGGAGCTCAGGAAGTATTGTACAACAATATATATGAGCGAACCTTTAAGAGGGATGGAGCTCCAGTAAACAGTGAATGTTAACAATTTTCTTTAAAAAGTTTTTTATACTTATTGAAAGAGTGAAGTTTGATGCATGTCGGAGGTAGAGAGCAGCACAAGGTTATATTGTAATGTACAGTATAAATGTGTGGTGGTGGTGTTGTAGGAGCTCCAGTGGCAGTCCTGCCTCCTCCAGGGGTGATGGCCCCCACGGTGATGGGGCACCCACAAGTGGGGCCTGCCATGTCTCAGCCTGATGCACTCCGCAGAGCGCAGGAGCAAGCACAAGCTCAGGTCAGTCCAGCCTCTGATACACACTTCCTGAAAGTACTGTACTTACGCAACTATAAGACGACCTCCGATTAAAAAACTACATGTTTTCAGAAAAAATTGTTCTTCACTTATTTTTTCTGGTATCAAGTTGGTAAGCTAAAAATATTATTGTAAAAAAGATTTTAATTTATAATGCCAAGTTTCTGTTATTTACTGTATTTGAACCAGGCACGCCAATCTGTATGCCATCTTCTTCAATAACCCATTCCAAAAACACCTGCCTTATGATAGATACTGTACAATCCAAAGCCCTTTGTCCAAAAGTTTGTTACCTTAAATCAATATATTGGAATTAAAGATGACTTACACTACAACTTTTTGAATAACTAATATTGGTAATAAAAAAACCCTCGTCTTCTATTTGGGTATAGACGGTGGTTGGTAGTATTAATTATTTCGGTGTAGGCTACAACCTAACAATTCAATTTTAAAAAATCAGCTGTGATATTACACACACACACACACACACACTCTCACACACTCTCACACACACACACACACACACACACACTCTCACACACACACACTCACACAGACACTCTCTCTCACACACACACACACGGTGTATATACACTAAACCCCCGATTTTACGAACCCTGGATTTAACGAAGGTAGCGATTCTACGAATACAATCTCAGGAACCCTCAAAAAATAACAAAATTATATGACAAAAAAAATTCGAAGGAATTACGTTGACAATGAATAAAACATACTGTATCTAATTCACTGCATTAAAATATGAATTGTAGAGTTGCAGTTATTATTTGGTAAGTCACAATATTAAAAATAAAACAAAAATAGCGAAAATCCGTTAAAAAATGCGTCAGTGACAGTTTGAAAACCGCGCGGCGGCGGCGCCGCCTGTGCCAAGCCGGCCGGCCTGTCTCCAACTACGACGTATTAGGATCTATATTGAGGTTGTACAGGGTTGCCACACGTCTGGAAAACCGGGAAAACCGGGAAAAGTCAGGGAATTTGAAAGTGGTCAGGGAAGTCAGGGAAAAGTCAGGGAAATATTAAAATTTCTCTGGAATTTTTTATTACGTTTTTTTTTTTTTTTTTTT
>PNEQ01085232.1:0-15110 GCA_003012365.1 Medauroidea extradentata | reverse complement strand
CAAAGCCGCGTTCTTTTAAAACGTCTGGAAATTGTTAACAATTATTTGGGGAGACGTGACAAAGAGAGAAGCGCCGCTTTTCATTGGTACATAACTGTGTTTACAAACAGGCAGCGTGATCTGTGCTCTGTGGCGAGTTGGATTTATAGAAAAATAAAACAGAATATACATGTGATAAAGTTATATTACGGCGATATACAGTATGTATTATATTTTTACTTTGAGCCTTGTGTATATGTGATATTATTTGTAATATTTCAAGGTTAAACAAATACTTCAGTATCGGTTTTGAGTATCTGAAATTTTTTTGTCAGATACTTACCGATTCCGATACCGTAATATCGGCAGATACTATGGTATCGGAATCGGCATTGGCCCAGCACTAGGCGAGACGGCGAGGTGGTATCGGTAGCCTTTGCCAGTCGAACCTTGTCCGAGGGCGAGCGCAAATTAAGCGCATTTGAGAAGGAGACACTGGCGTGTGTTTGGGGCACGACTAGGTTTGAGTAATTCCTGGATTGTGTTGAGTTTGATTTATGCACTGACAATCAGGCTCTGTCATGGTTACTAGGGCACTCTAATGATTTCGGCAAGTTGGGTCGTTGGGCCTTTAGGTTGTTGAAGTTTCGCTTTATTGTGACACACGTGTCTGGTGCGAACAACGCGGTAGAAGACGCGTTATCCCGTATGTTTTGCACGGACGATTATGAGTGTGATCCAGACGAACTGAATGCTCAGTGTGCATTGTTCACCACCCATCCCTCATTTTACTTGCGTCTTAAGCAAGCACAGGATGCTGATGACAAGATTCGACGGATTTGAGAGCGCTTACAACACGGAGAGGACATTCCCTATCGGGTGATTATTGACCTGGTGCACTGTGTCGGCAGGCGAGGCTCCAGTCGACGTATTTTGGTGCCGAAAGATCATAGGTTGGAGTTACCTACTTTCACTCGTCACCCTTTGGAGGGCATCTTGGCAGAGAGGGCACTCTGCGGAAATTATGTGCTAGATTTACTTGGCCGGGAGTGGCGAAAGATGTGAAGGATTTTGTCTGTAAGTGTGAGTCGTGTTTTAGAATTAAGGCACCTAGGAACTCGCGAGTGGGATTGTACACTGTAAATCAAGTCTCTCGAGTGTGGGAGACATTGCACTGTGATATATTTGGATCATTAACGCGGTCAAATTCCGGGTTTCTGCACATCTTGATAGTGATGGATGTGTTTAGCAAATTTGTCTTCTTGATTCCCATTAGGAATGTAACGAGTGCGGAAGTGGTCAGGCGTCTCACGGAGCGAGTATGGAGTGTGTTTGGATCTCCAGAACGCTTGGTCACTGACAATGCTCATTTTTGTTCACATGTGTTTTCTGAGATGTGTTTCAGGTGGGCTGTGCACAATTATACATCCAGCCCTTATTACCCTTGTGGTAATCAGGTCGAGAGATTCAATAGGAACCTGAAGACCACGCTAGCCGCCTTGTACCATGGGGATCAGAAGAATTGGGACGAAGATTTAGATCTCGTCGCCCTCGGTTTCAACTCCGCTATACACGGAGCAACTAAAACGTCTCCCGCTCAAGTCCTTTTGGGGCGTGACCTGATGCATCCTCTTCTAAACGTCTGGAGAGTGCCGTCACCATCTGCTCCTCTCACTGAACATCAACGAGAGCTCCTGTCAGCAGCGGTTACGGGACACCTTGCCGACGTCCGAAATAGATTGCAGAGCAGGGTCAATGCTGGACGAGTGGCCTCCGACTACCAGGTTGGGCAGATGGTGTTCTGCCGATCTTTTCAATTGCCGTTTCGAGCAGGTGAGCGATCTAGCAAATTGATGCTTCCTTACGCCGGGCCATTCCGTGTTTCCCGTTTATTGGGCCCAAACACGGTGCTTTTGGAATCCCCGGAATCCGGTCGCGTGGTGTGTAAGGCACACGTGTCGCACCTAAAACATGCGCCCGACTCTGATTGAGTGTCCTGCTGGTGTTGTTTCACAGGGGGTCCTAAGCAGGCGGAGAGCCCTGATTACGCGGTATGCCTGAAAGGCATTAGGCCCGACCGCGGGCCTCCAATCAGTAGTGCCGGCGGGTGCTGGGGTAGAGTTCTGTGTAGTGTTGTGTGTGGTTGTCGTAGTGTTGGTTTATTGTTGATAGTGTTTTGAGTGTTAATTGTTGTAAGGTGTTCGTGTTTGTGGTTAATTGTGGGTTAGTTCTTTGTGACCTGTTCTTGACTTGACGACTTGAACTGTAAAATGAACTGCAGAAATGGTTGATATGATAAGATTTGGTTGCTGTTATATCATTATTGTGGTTACGATATTGTTATTATCATTATTAGGGCACTTTTATTGGCCAAATATGTTAGCGCCCAGAGTGCACTGTTGTAAGTTGATAGGGAATGTATTTTATGGGCAAGTTATTCATGATTGTGTGAATATCGTCATTGTTAGTGTTTTATACACGCCTTATTGTGTTTGGTATGCTTTTAGTATGTGCATACTTTGTGTTGGTGTTTTATTTATGTATATTTTCATGTCGGTACTGTACGGTGTTTTGTTCCTAGGGTTTGTGAGTGTGTTTTACACAACTGGGGTGTTAGGTCAGTATTACATTGATGTCTTTTCTGCTTTACATGTGTGTTCGAGCATCGGCGGCCTTGGCAATCCTGTCTTTCCTTCCTTACCTCTTCGGTGGGGACGAGTCTACACCCCCCGGCGGCTGGAGGCTACTGCGCACGGCGAGACTTGCTTGGTTCAGGTCAGGGCGACCGAACCTCGCATCCCCTTCCGGGGGCACGCATGCTATCTTGGACATCTTTCTTCAAAGACTTCATTGCCCCCTGGACACTGACCCTTTGGGGTGGGGGTTGTGCTGGGACAGCACCTTCCTTGAAGCAGTAGAGACTGATCTCAGGTTTCTGCCACTGTGTGCCTTTGGAATTGTTAGAATCCTCCGCCAAGGCTGTGACGTCAGCCGAGGGTCTTGTACTGTCAGGTCTGGATTGTGTAGTGCGCATGCCTCGCCGCTTTGTCGGAGCTCGGGTGTCTTCGGTTGTCTTCATGTCCCCACCTTTGGCCGCACCTTCCCTCCCTTCTTCCTCGCTCCTGCCTTAGCGCCTGGCCGACTTGTGCTCGTCACTATTTCCCCAGCGCTTCGAGGAGTAGGTTGTGCCTCTCTCGCCATCACCTCAACGCCCGCCCGATCGTTTTGTTTTGGTAAGTGTTTACATTAGGGTCGTACTTCCGTGTTACGGTTAGGTAGTTCACGTGTTTACCCTTTGTTGGTTTTGTGCTTAATATTTCTGTGTATGTTTAGTTTTTTGCTTACTTCTTCACCTTCCTATTATTCTAATTGGCCGAGCGGACGTTGATGTGATGGGCGAGAAATTAGAGTCGAGGCATTGAATTTTCCATTTAATCCGTAGTGTACTACTCCTGGTGTTTTTGGATAAGGCTTACGACTCCTCATTTATCTGTTAAGGGCTTCGAGCCCGTTTTGCTTGTTTTTATAATGATTTCGTGTAATTTGTAACGTTTGTCATCAGTGCACATCGAGTCAAATACATATGTCGAAACCATGCCATGATTACGTTTGTTTCTAGTAGATGTTGTCATTTCCACTTGTATTTAATGTGTGTGTTCGTCTGTGCATTTTGTGTACTCCTTTGGAATTGTTGTACCTATGCACATCCCAGGATTAGCCCGATTAGACCAGGCTTTCAGACGTAGGTCTGATAGATCGTAGTCTGGTTAACTAGTGCCTTGGACGGGCACAAGATCATCCAGCAAGCGAAAAAGTCCTCAACAATACTAAAAACCTCGATAAATCCAAAAACAGCGCACAAACCAAATCCATAAAAGACAAGCAATGAGACAGTGCGAGTAATACATCCATGAACAAGCGAAAGACACTCTTACATGGTGCGCGCATAAACAATGTAAATATTCCGGGGTCGTCTGAAGGAAGCGAGCGGAGCCGCTTCTTATTGGCTAGCGGTGATATCTAGGAAGGGGTGGCATCTATTTTTGGACATGCGCTTCTTACAGTACAGTGCTCCGCAAGAAAAATGCAGCACAGTGTATCCATAAAAAATGCAACAAACACATTTTCCAACCAATTTTCTTAAAATTTTGACATTTTCAATCAGAATTTTTCATGGTTCCTCGAGATGCTGTCTTAATGAGAGAGGGTTGTAATAAACATGGTCGTAATAGAGGAGTTCTACTGTACGATGTTATTTGTTTACTTCAAAATTCAGGTTAGAGTGAACGGAGAATAGTAAAATTTACTCAATGCAACACACATATTGTCTCGAAGCAATTTTTCTGGTTTTAGTTTATTTGTTAAGATGCCATCACTTTTTCTTCAGATCCCTGCTATAAATAATTACTCACTTTAGATTTTATTGAATTCCATTTTTTTAATAATAGCGGCTGTGTATCATTAATTGTATTTTAGAGTTTTTGTCTATTTTCCCCTCCCCCCACCATCAATACATCTACATGTTATGCCCGAGATCGATGATTGTTTCATGGTATGCCCGTGATACAGCTCATGTAAGCTGCTGCTATCCCGAGTACAGCGAGGTGTTGTAAGATTTAATCGAAATTATGTACGTAACACACAAGGTGTTATTTTCTTTGTAGCCTTCTAGTGACGTAGTGCCTTTTCTTGTCGCAGTGTTTGTGCGCGCGTCGAGCTCTTCGTCCACCTGTACTTTAGTTACATCACTGATCGCCCAGCGAGAGAACAGCTGATGAGTTATGTTTACTGTACTCGTGGACCACGTGCAGGCTAATTAAAGTGAAGCGCTTTGATTATGTCATTGGTCATCAGCTGGGACGACGTAGGTTTACAGCACAGCCGGGCCTGAGTAAAGCTAGCGTAGCTTGTTTCCCCCTCCCCATCCCTGAATGCTTCTCGGTAGAAGCCTGAGAAAACAACCTATGTATTTAAGTTGGCAGGTTTGATGTCATCCACGTCTGCAGTCCTGGAACTGCATATGTTGGTACTTCAGCGCTGCGCAGATGTTCTGGAGGAATAACATTAACACTAACTTCGGTGAACGTTAACTGTTTTCTCAACCACATGTGCAGTCGTTTGAATGTCCAGGAAGTGTTTTCGAGCCTGAGGTTATAAAAGGAGTTGCTGAGAAATGTTTTGGTGTGATTAGTCTTACGTATTCCGTCTTCACCACTTGGTCTTCGACTGGTTGATTCGCTCTCGTCGAGGCTGAGGGTTGGAGGAACCCCGAGGGACTTCAGTACAAAACGTGATCAGTTAAGTAGTCTAGTAACTTTGTGTGTTAGTTAAAAGTAGGTCCGAGCTGAGAGTCACACAGAGTCAAACTTATAGAGTCACTTACTTTATTGTAATGTCTGCGAGTCTCCAAGTTGTGTCTTTGACATCCCCCCCCCCCCCTCATCCTTCTATTAGTAATGTGTCCCTAAGTAATGGGTGGCTACAGAGTTCCTGCCAAAAAATTCCCTGACATTTCCCTGACATTTGTATAACTGAAATATTTTACTGTAACAAATTCAATTTTTTTTCTGAAAAGTATTTGACCAGAAATCACAACCAAATGTAAATTAAATATGATTTTAATATGCCTTAAATTAAATCATAACATTACTCACCAAATGATTGCTTGTGATTACATCAAATAACTCATCACAGGTACAGAATTCTGTGCTGTACTTGTGTTAACAAATACCATGTTCACAAAACAAGTCAAATTTTAAAACAAAGTACACATAGTTTCACCTAATGTCATAAAAAAATATAAGCTTAATAAAATCTATTATGTCTGCATATTACCATCACAGCAGTCATCTCATGTACAAAAAAAAAAAAATATATATATATATATATATATATATATATATATATAAACACACACACACACACACACATTTAGAAGAAACATTTAAACTCTTCAGACAAAGAATCAAGTTTATTTTGAACAATAATTCATCATAATATCACTTTGAAATTTTCTACTTTGTATGTTATTTTTCCCAGTGTAACCAATGTAAAATCGTAATATTTAAATGAAGACAATAAAATGAAAAGGCAGTCGGTACACCATGAACTTTATATCAACCAGAATGTTATAATTTTTTTTATGTAGATGAATGAATCAAATTACTGTGTAAAAATGACAACCAACAAATCATGATTTCAACTAAATTCCTTGCACAATGCCTAATCCCCTGACATTTCCCTGTTTTCCCTGACACACCAAATTTCCCTGACATTTCCAGGTTTTCCCTGTTTTCCCTGCCTGTAGCCACCCTGTAAGTAATCTGGCTTTTAATGTGTAGTTGCTAATCAAATTCCTAATAAGTACAAATTTTAAAGGTAAAGTTTTTGTGTTTCCCTTCGATGCAGAAACCATCTCTCGTTAGTTTTGATTTTATAACAAAGATTATTGAATTTGTAATTCTTTGAGGGCCAGTTATTGTAAAGCTATTTGCAGTACGAGTTGAAGAATCAATTACAGTAGAACCCCTTTTTTACACCCCCCCCCCCATTTTTACATATTCCCTGATTTTACACCTACTTTTTGTGGTCCCATTTGCTGCTTCAACATTAAAATTTTCCCTCTTTTTACACTTTCCTGCATTTTACAACAAATTTTCCAGGTCCCTTGAGAAGTCTAAGAAAGGGGTTCCACTGTATGTTAACTATTTGAGTTAATACAGAGTTGTTTTGAACCAGACTTTCTTAGTATTTGCCATAATTTAATTAATTTCTCCTGATAGGTATAATTATCTTCCCCTAGTAGAATAAGTAATAGTACTGTCTTACATCCTGGTTAATAAATTATTATTTGTAGATTTTAAGACATACTGTACTTGCAGTCCCTGAAAAGATCCCATTCCCCTATTTTAACCATGTTTATCGCTCGCTACCCCATGTTATTGTTTTACTCTCTCTATCTGTCTTTACTATCATGTTTAGTTTTGTGTATTTTGAGGTGTCCGACCTGGCCTATAACAGATAAGTGGTGGATGGCTCTCCCCCCAGGCATATGTTACTTAGTTTGTTTAATAATTCCCCCAAACCTATATTTGTGACGATATTGTGGAATTTCAAATTACTCTGTTAGAAAATGAGTGAGAGAGTGATTTTGGTCAGCACTTAACAGCGAGGTCTTTTAGTACTGATGAAGAGTGACATGATGTGAGTATGGAGCAGCACCAGAATGACAGGGCAGGGGAAACAGGACATCCCCTAGAAAACCTGCCATTCCAACGGTATCGTCCGGCATGATACCCATGCAAAAATCCAGGGGACGACCCCTTTGGGATTTGAACATGAATCACCTTGGTGAGAAGCCTCCAAGAAGACTAGTGAATTTTGAGGGAAAATAAAATAGTGGACGAACGAATGACAGACGGAATCAACTGATTATATTAACCCCGAGTATATTTACCAACTCCAGCATACTCATTTAACTTTAAAACTGGCCAAATAACTTATCAAGTCATATAACACTGGAATACAATTGAACATTCGTACATCATTCTCATCCGTAACATGTTCCTTGCTAATAAAAAGTCATCTCTTGGATGCAAAGTAAGTTTTTAAATAGAAACTCATGCTGCTACACAAAGAATACATTATCCCAGGGATCACTGCTACAACTAGCTGCAACATTCCTTTCATCGGGAGACAAGAGTGATAGGCTGTACGAGGCTAAACGGGAAAAACTTACTGCTTGGTGGCTGCAGTCGTAGCTGAATGGCCAGCACCACTGGAGGTTCGCTGTGAGGACCGAGCAGTCACGTCACCCTGCACACAACAAGCATGCCTACAACAGACTGTAGCACAAGAGGCCAACTGATATATACAACCACGCAATCAGTCCATAATGAGACATCACAACACCTGAGCATAACGTCAAACATCAGTACACTACATTGGTGAAGGGAACTTGTTTAAACAGTACACTACTACCATATAAACTGCTTCTAGCTCTGTAGCGAAAGTATAATGGCATGGTAAGTTTCACCATCAAAATAAAATCTATCAGACTATAGATCTCGTAAAGTAAGTATAGTACATTAAAAATGTTGCAGCTAATGCTTAATCGTAACATCAATGCTATCATTTTTCTCGATATGCATGAACATGCTAAAGGATCGAGTGAAAACAATTGTAAAAAACTAAAGCAGTAGCAACACGAGACATTTTCAGGCGTACGTAATTCCAAATAGGTATGGCGAGATTCAATAATTTGGTCTTATCATATACAGTAACGCAACAGGCACCTTACATTATTTCACTTCTGATGAAAACATATATAAATTGTGATTGCATGTAGGTATACTGTTACGTAACACCCATATACCATGCGCACCCAATTAACATGTTTAGCTGTATTTTCATTACAAGATACTTGGTAAAACTAAATTTTTTTATGAAATTTTTGATGTACAAGTATTTGTACTCTTTTAAATCAGGACAATACGTGCATGCTCCAAAACTTTTGATGAAACATTAGTTCAAAAATTGCATTTTTAAATATCACCGGGTCATTTACGTCACTTTTAACCCTCATCAAATTAGAGTTGTTACCTTTTTACAAGCTTACTGATCTGACTGATGGGACACGCTATAGCATTTTTTATCTTCACTCAGCTCGCCTCTGCCTATAAGGTAACTGGCACCAGAGATCATAAAAATAAAAAAGAACTAGCCATTAAAAAAAAGGACACTGTCGCCTCTGGTAAGGGTTTAGTAGTTAAGGGGGTGGCGTGTGGGTAACAATACTTTGCATGAACATGAGACAGGTGGGGTGTAGCTATTGCACAGCCTAGCAACCGCAGATGCTAACCTATCTGATGAGTGATATCAGAGCGAGCCGGGCGTAAATACAGTTGGTCGAGGGACGAGATTCTCATATACTGGGGTTGGCCTAAGGCACTCACCTTAAAACAGAGTTTCTAGCACATGCCGTTTGCTGGCTCAGATTGCCTTGGGCGGATACCACTCGGCGAGCAGAAGCTGTACTGGCCGTGCCTTTGGCTTGGGCGGTGACTTTAGCTTACTTAATCTTGTTGCCTAGTCTGATGGGGTCAGCAATTTCACAACTTTTGATGTAATCAGTAACTGTACGTACCCGTGTCGGTCGTATCTGTCCATGGAAGAGGTGCAATCAAATATTGTAAAAGGACAATATGGGAAATTACAGTTTTTAAGTATTGTTAAGCGTGAGACATGTTGCCAACGGCGAGAGCTGGAAACACTAGCAAAATACACATACTTGGCTCTGTTTTTAATGGTGGTTATAAATTTACTGTCTCAATTTCTCTTAGCCTAATAATATGAGAATGTATTTATTAATATTTTAAATTCTAACTTATCAACATAATAACTAAAAGTGCACGTTTATATTCTGAAATCACAATTACATTTCAATTTATAAATATGTACCAATGTATAAAACTAAAATTACCCATAAAGCAAAGTGCAACTGCACAAGGAATAGCGCTCATATTGGCGGGAGTTGAAATCACGTAACGTCTCGTGTTTTACTTATGAGTTTCCTATATTGTCCTTGTACAATACTTGGTGCAATAGTATCATTTGAATCGCAAAGATACTTTGTAATAATGTTCCCTTGTCTTAACTGTGTAACTGTTAATACTTGGATTATGATGATTGCACGATGCAGAAGCTGAGGACCCACTACACTGCAAGAAGCTACAGAAGTCAAGCAATTGATTGAGGGACAACACTGCAATGGCCGAGTTGCACCGTCACATCTTCAGTTCATTTTGACGAGATCAACATATTTTTCGGGTATCATCGTAAAGATCACTTGACAACCTGCTTAAATTAACTATCATTTATTTACATATTTTTTGGGTATCATCGTAAAGATCACTTGACAACCTGCTTAAATTAACTATAATTTATTTAACATAAGTTACATCCTATTAAATAGACTTAATACACAATTTTCATGCAATTTTTGGGTGATTTTTTTTGTTAATGGAGGGTCAAAATTGGCCAGATTCCGAACCAGAAACTGTTATAATGGGACACTAGTGTATTCAGATTTTTAAATACTGCTAATTTCTAACAAAACAAGTGTCTGGAAATGTAACCTCTAGGCAATTATAATAAGTCACGAGATTATCCCAAGTAAAGTCACATTTCAACTTGTGAGGGGGTTGCGGACCTGGTCCCTATTTAACATTTTTGATCTGTGTACATATGTCTTGCTTCTTTTAGTCATGTGATGAATCCCTTATGGCACTTTGAATATGTTGACAACACAAGTATTGTTATTTTGTCTTTTTCCTTGTGTTTATTTGACTTAAAGTAAAATGTTGCTCAGAATATTGATTCAAACATTCTAAGTAAGTAAACTTTTATAACATATTGAGTTATTATGTCATTTCCAAACTTAATGGACTTGTACTACAATTCTAGGAACTCAATTTAATGCAATTATGAAGTGTGAGTGTCAAAAGATACTTCTTTAAATACTGAACAGATTACCTTCTTTAAATATTTCTATACCAAGGCTATTTCAGTCTCTTCAGGGTGTTTAGTATGTTTGAGCTTTAGCCTAAATTTGGTAACAAATGTAGATTCATATATTTTTATTGCAACAGCACATATATCTGTTGATAGAGAATTTTCCTGTAACATATTGTAATAACATTTTGCTGTATAGTAAACTTTCCAGTTGCTACCATGTTTATGATCATTTGTGGACAACCAAATTTTTGTATGAAGTGCAAATTTATAAATTTCGAGTGTAAACACCTAGTTGTGGATTTGCCCAAAGTTTCCCAACATTTTATATTAGTGTCTTTTTGGCAGATTGTGATGTGGTAAGGTCTTATAGTGAACTTGAAGTTGGCTGATAAGCTGTAACTCTAAAATCAAGCTTATCATATCAATTTTGGTATAAAAATGCTCAGCACTGAATTTCCTAAATTTTAGCTACATGAGTTTTTGTTGTATACTTTGTCAGTTACGTACTAGTAGGCTTTATGTATATTGGTATAACTTTAAGAGGAGTGGTGGTCTTTAGCAGTCAGACACAGCGGCGCCGATGATGGGCGCAGCTTTCCTGGAATCCATGGCCTATAAGGCCATGTTGTTGGTGATTGGCTACAAGCCAGTGATGGAATGTTGAGGGTGTTTGCGACGTCAGCAAAGCTAGTTAGTGCAAGGGCGAGCAGAAATAGTTTCTGCATCCGCAGTAACTTCCTATCAGCCATTAAATCAAAGAAACCACTAATTAACAAGTCAATTGCATTAACAAGTCTAATCTAATCTCAGGGCAAAGCAGTGTAATAATGAATTGCAACAAAGGAATTTATCAGTATAACTATATCACTTTGGCAAAGAATTGCCAGTTGGTGTAAGAATATGTAAGGGTGGCTTAATCAAGGCAAGCAGCGGACCTGGCTGGGGTCTATTTGAAATCGGAAGGCGAGACAGACGTGTGCTAGGCCGGGGTCAGAGAGAGAGTTGCTGGTGTGGGGTGGAGGCAATCGTGGCCGCCCTTGCCGAGTTTAAGGCAGATAACTAGTTTTTTTTTTTTAGATTTTATAAGGGGTGAAGGAAGCGGCCAAGTAGCTGCAAAGGTTTTTTTCCTTCTTCTTTTTCTTCTTTCTCCAAGTTGAACTAAGGACAGTCATATTTATTTTTCTTGTGTAATTAATACACGTCAGGTTTGCCGTTGCAGTTTTTTCGGCGTGAAACTCCAACCAGGCCTAAAGTGACCCTTGCATCAGACATCTTGATCCCTAGGGATACATCAATGTGAATTTCTGTAACAATTTGATTTTGGACAAGTTAAACAAATTAAACTTAAAGTGATTTATTCGGGAATTTAGCCTTTTAATTGTTACAACCTTTATTGACACACTTAACTGAAGCTATCCGGCAAACTCTAATGTAA
Source organism: Medauroidea extradentata (assembly GCA_003012365.1). NCBI lineage: Eukaryota > Metazoa > Arthropoda > Insecta > Phasmatodea > Phasmatidae > Medauroidea > Medauroidea extradentata. The sequence goes on along the minus strand of PNEQ01085232.1, from coordinate 3,181 downwards.
ATACCCATTACAAACTCCAGTGGGTTTACATTAATCTGTATGACATTTGCGCAAGTTAAAACCATGAGCTGAGCTCACTGCTTCAATACGTTAAATATTTATTTGCCTCGTACTGTATCTAATTATCAAGCATATTTGTAGTTTACCAATTGAAATAATCTACTTAATTCTAGTTGATATGTCACAGGTGCAATGTTTGACGAAATTGGTACTTTTGTAACTTAAGAAATTGAAATATGTAATTTTCATATGTACTGTAGTTAAATCTTAGTAGGCCTAGCTTAGCTGCACATTGTGGCAGGACTGGATATAATTTATATATTAAGTGTTTTGTTTCTCTGTGTACCGCCAACACCCCTGGAATTTAACTATACCAGCCAAGTCAATGTGTGTGCACGTGGGTTAGAGATTTGCACCAGATGCACTGTTGCCAGTTCTCCCTAGTTAACTGTCACCATGTGCCATGTTCACCCTTATAAGATGAGCAAACCATTTGTATGGTGCGCACACCACATTTGCAAGTGCTCATTTTGGAAAAAATGTGTACGTGGTACATGGGTGTATATGGGTGATTAATAAAATTAATAAAAGTGCTCAAATTTTCAAAGGCTAATAGAAATTTGCAAACTTTGTGTTAAATTTCAGATTGATTGAAAAGATCAATATAATTTGGGCTAATCAAGAGGGTTGTTGGCTTTAATCACCTAAATACCCTGAAAATTGAGGACATTCTGAATTTGTGGATATTCTGCAATTCTATTACATACAGCATAACCCCTTCTATATCCTCTGTTTTTACACTTTCCCACTTTTTGTGGTCCCATTTGTTGCTTAGACATTGAAAATTTCCTTCTTTTTACACTTTGTGGCATTTTACAACAATATTTGCAGGTCCTTTGAGAAGTATTAAAATGGGGTTCACGTAAACGTATTATGTAAAGAGGATACTCACAGTAAAATAAAAGTGACAGCCATAGAGCACTGTACCAACTGTACTACATGCAGGCTTCATTAAAACATTAGCACTAAAATCAACAACTCTAAGAGATGTGTAATTTCTCTGGGTGGGCTTACAGCGGACGGTGGACTACTAAACCCCAGGGTGAAACTGCTAAGCTCAGTCATAAGTGTTTGTGTCGTTACAATAAAGGCCAATGCATGGGTAGGCACGCTGAGAGAAATATCACTCTACCCCAGTGGTTCCCAAACTGGGGGTCGCGGGCTGTTTCGAGAGGGGTCGCGACAGGCTTCCAAAATAAGTTTAAAAAATAGAAAAAAACTCGCTGAAACTGAAAAATGTAAAAATGAAGCCCTAAATAAATGACTGAACTTAAAATATAAATTAATACTAATTACTGAGACAACAAATATGTGCGTAAATATTATTTGTTGAAATGGAGGTGGTCACAGTTAAAAATCGGACACAAAAAGGGGTCACGAATTAAAGTTGTACCCAAACGGGGGTCGCAAGACCAAAAACTTTGGGAACCACTGCTCTAGCTAATGGCAATGTCTGCAAAGATTATAAGTGACAAAAATATGAGTAAACTTGCAAGTATTTTAGCCTAGATAACTGCGGTGAGAGGAGAGTGGACTTGCAACAACACCACCATACAGCAGTCAAGAATGTCCTTACCTGAGTGTGCCGCGAGGCAGGATCGCTAGTGCTGCGTGTGCACGTCTCCTGTTGCGAGGGTGGTTGCCCGACAGTACTTGTTAGTGGGTAAGTAGTCGGCCCACGACAGCTGGGTTCCTGGTGAGGACGCTCGTCTCCTGGGGGTATGAGCGACACCCTCGAGTCTAGCATAAACAGAGAAGGGCTGCTGGTCTTGTCTCGACCTGTGGAGGCAGTACATGGGTCCTCCTGGGACGACACCTTGGTAAGAACCTTGTTCAGACACTCGCACAGACGGGCAGTGGAACAACTGCAGGTTGCAGGACTCTTCCCTAGATGTGCCACGGGGTGTGTCAAGGTCTTCCTTGTGTCAGATGCTGGCTGGATGTTGAGTGACACCTCTGCTAGCGGCTGCTTGTCCTTCCTGACAACATAGTCCCTCCATTACATTCCCTGACATCATCTTGTCCACAGGCACTACGCGATTCCTACAAGATATAGGCATGTGTATCCTGCTTGCTTTATCTTCTATACTTCTACATTACTCTACACCTCTACATAAACACCATCTTATATGCATGTAGCAATAAAAATACTGTATCCAACATCAGCCACATGACAAGATTTATAGGGAAAACACTGTCAAATATAACACTACTACATTAAAGAATTAAAGCTCAAACTCCATTGTATATAATATACACAAAGTTAATTTTAGTAGTAAACAATTTAAAAAATTAAACATTTAACACCAAACATAATTTTCACGCAAATTGTTGCCAGTGCTTGGCTATTTCACATAAACTTGTTAAGCAATGTTCTTGTAGCTTACCTCCAAACCAATTCTACCATAATTTTTATGCATTTTTGACCTAGGTTTTAAAAGTGCATTCAAAGAAGATATTATATTTTATTTATTTACCAAACAGAATAAAAATTCAGTGAGGAACATGAGTGGGTACGTATTTTAAAAATTGCTGAATATGTCATAGAAAGCGTAGTAGGATGCAAAACAACCCAAGGCTAACAAACGCTATAATTTGATGCCGGCCGAACAACCAGAAGTGGGTTAACAGTGCAATGAAAACATATGTACTATGTCTTACTTACCCCGACCATCTGTGGAGCACAGACTCTCACTATTTTACTTTAAACGTAGCGTGTTTATGAATTATATGTATGAAGGGTATGCACGTTTTGTGCAGGAAGTGTTATGTATTTTCTTGTAGGTTATAACTACGTTTGTTCACATAGAGACATTTTCAGGCAGGTCGCCACACTGGCCAACCGAAATCTTTGTACACCTTTGTTTTGATAACGAGCATTTAATTTATTATTGTTATACTACGTCTCATGTAAAATTCATTAACGTATTGTTACAAGTTTGAGAGCACAAACTTTATATGTGGGCAATTCCCATGAGTTCTTTGGGATAGAGGTCTATAATTACAAATAAAAGAGTTAAATTAAGTACTGGATTTAATAGCTCACAAAGCTACGAAATACACAAAACAGTAATCAACTAGAACTCTCACAACACAATTAGTTATGCACACAATTACTCCT
>PNEQ01085230.1:0-15111 GCA_003012365.1 Medauroidea extradentata | reverse complement strand
TTGAAACTATTTAATTTGCTACGATGAGATTGGCAGGCTATTTTTCGAGTTTGTAGTTTCAGTTATAATGAACTAAATGTAGACATTCCCCTTAAAGTTATTTAGTGTAAATATTTGAACTATGCAATTTACCAGACCAATACGGTTTTATTTTCAAGTTGCTATCTAATAAAACACATGTGATTCTACTGAACACGTATTTCCATTTTCTGTATCTGTTATCAGAGAAGTCGCTAACAGAAATATTAACCAACGAAAAATATTAACGCAAAATACAAAACTGTATACGCAGTTACTGAAAATTAAATTTGCCCATTCAAACGAGACATGAAAATTTGACATTCATTCTTGCAGTACAGAACAAGACCTACCTACAAATCCGTACACGAAAGGAATGTTTTGACCATTTGTACAGAAAGTCTAGGTGACATTCATTCTTGCAGTACAGAACAAGACCTACCTACAAATCCGTACACGAATGAAATGTTTTAACCATTTGTACTGAACGTCTAGGTATCTTAGTATTGTAAGACAAAAAATAAAAACGAGAAGATATATGTTATTGCGTAAACAGCACGCATGAATAAACTTTTTTAAAGCTACTATGCTCTATGCTGCAAAAATACGTTTTTACTACATAACATTGTACATATTCCAACAAAAACTTCGTTATTTATATATTCCACAACTCAAAATTTAATTAAATTCGCCGAAATGGAGTAGCATGTTTTGTAAACAACTCGGAGCACAGAAATATAAACCAAAATAACTGTTTCGGCGCGAGATAATTCACTGCCACATGAAGGCAATTTCTGCATGTACAATCAATGATCCGAGTGGCAGTGAGCAGTAATATGACGGCCGTCCTACGGTGTTGCCAAGTAACATGCCCGTAATATTAAAGTCAGCAAAATTTGGTAAGGGAAGTGCTTAGTGAATCGCAAATTAAGGTAAGCGGCGTTAAGCGATCCGTAACTTAAAGTTACTGGCCGTAACTAAGGAAAAGTTAGTGAATAGACCCCCTGGTAGGTCAGCCATATTTTAAGGCGCAAGCTCTTAGGCATTCCATCTGTAACATACTCTTTTTGACTTGGTTTATTTTGACTTCGTGCCATAGCAAACCTCGAGAAGCAAAAAAGAGTCTGATTGGAGCAAACCTTGTATGTTTAACTAATTTTTTCAACAATAGTCATTATACCAACCCTTTCAAATATACAAAAAAAAAAAAAAAAGCTATTTTGGTGCTGAAGTCTACAAAAATCTTTGTATGTAGCATACGAGGTTGGGTAGCAGTACTTTATTCTGTTGCAGAAGTTATGCTTGTTTTATAACATTTGCCCAAAATTAACAACCATACCACATGCCAACCATCATTATGTTCGTAGTTACCAATGCTTGAGAGTTGAGTTTGGAAAATCAAACTTTCGAAACGAAGATCTAGACATTTAAACCGTTCTGCGGAACTGCAAATTTGAAACATGTGTTTCGTTTACGAGAAACTGAGAAATAACACCAGTCAATTTTGACTTACAAGCTATATTTTAAAACATTTTTTTGTTTACTAAAAATAAAAGAAAGCTAAAAAAATCAAGAAATTATATTAAATAGTTTATTTATGACATATATAATTATTTTATTGACACATTAAAAAATACAATTATCTAACCTTCGTAAAACTATAGTATAGATTGCATTTCTCTTTAGTGTATGTGAAGAAAATTTCTATGCAAAAAGTTAAAGGCTGTAGTATTCTGCGTATGTAAACTTTCGTCACCATACTTAAATTACACATTTAGGTGTCCTCAACAACAAAACGTGACGTTCGCACTGTGTGTCTCCTCTTGTTTGTGGTTTGCAATGAAATAGCTAAGTGTAGCCTACCAAGTGCTAACTGAGTGAGCATGAGACATGGCGGAGGCATAAGGTAGACAAATGAGCCAGTGACCTCTACTCTACTTGAGTGGTAATCAACTTAGGTCAGCATGATCACTGGTGTTTTCGAGGGACACAATGTTTGCTTGATGGATCTAGGCTATAACCACTAACCACTTGACGGTTTGCCACCGTGTTGTTGAAGGTAATTGTAGGTTAGGCCTGATTAGAAACACGTGTCGGAGGTTTTCTATTTATTTTCACATAATAATACAATGGTTATGTATTTCCACATAATAAGACTATGAACTCATAACTAAAACAATTTTGTTGTGTAAGAACTGACTTATGTTTATCCTGAATACTTCACATAATATTTATTTACCAATACGGACATGACTCCAACCACATGCATATAGACTTTATGAACTTTATCTCAAAACAAGCACAGAAAATATTGTGAACGTAAATAATGCCTTCAGAGAATATTTAAACAGTGTTATTTAGTGATTGTATTGTGTTTATATGTAAATTTTACAGCAACATGTTTAAGTCATGTTAATTAAGGAATTTTTGCTTATAAGGCGGAGCTATTCTATTCTGTAAAGTTGGTCAACCTGAAAGAACAGACATCTCGAGCAGCCGAGCAGCCATTTTGAAACAAGCGCCTAACGAACTTCCACCCCCTCGGACGGGTATATAAGACGCCTTTCGCCTGTTTCCCCCCTCCCTACTGTAGTTAGAACTAGTAATTATGGGAGGTAAACATCGCCACAATTGTGGCCATGTTTGCCCAATCACAGTAGCGCCGCGATGCACGTGTCCTTGTTCTGCATGATTCCTGCATGTCTAGGCATATGGGGCTCAGCCTTGAGACGCACCTAGGACCCATTCCTACCCCGGAGCCTCCGACTCCTTAGTAGTTAGGGTAGTTAGAAATAAATTGAACAGTTGTTTGTTTGTCGTCGGAGGCAGGTGTGCCAGCAAGAGCGCCAGCAGCAGCAGCAGCAGCAGCAAGCAGCAGAACCGACTCACATCATCTGGCTACCTTAGGGTGTCAACCAAGAATGGTGTGAAGTGGTAGGTAAGCAGTGACGAAGACAGATGACGAACCACCCTCAATGTGGTACAGTAAATTCTGACTTTAACGACTCAATTACAGATGTTGTAAACTTTGAGGTAGTCACGACCAACATGCGCGCACCTGGACAGGGCGACATGATAAACAACACGCACAACACTGTACCACACAGTAGGTCATAGAAGGGTGAGGAAGCGCGAGGGCAGGGTGACTGCAGGTGACGTCAGTGGCTCGGCCAGCATGCCTCCATTTGATAGCGAGGCACATGAGGTCACCTTGACTGGCAGGAGCGGCGGTTCAACCAACGCGAGCCACAGCAGGGCTGACAGCCAGTACTCGGATGCAACTCTCAAGGGCATTGGAGAAGAACAGTTTAGGAAGTCTGGAAAAAACACACCATCAAATGGCATAAATCTGAGCTACACAAGACGGAGGGAGCTGAGACTGACAAACCACAAAAAGAGGACCCAACAGTAAATATCAGAATAAATTTTTAGTTGAAATACATAATACCTGTACTTACTAGGTACCATTAGCAATGTTTTAAGTGTGCATTATAGTTATAAATACTATATTTGTAACAATATATGGTGTTTAAGGTAATGAACATACAAAAATACAAAATTAGTAAAGGAGTCAATGTAGGTAGATATTGATCATTTCGTACACTCGTTTACATTTTATTCCCAAGTAAAAATTTTCGGCACCACCTGCACCCTTCTAACCTGGTGCCCAGGGCAGTCTGTCCCCGGCCCTCCCTTGATACGCCCTTGTGTTCCGGAATCAGAATCCTTTCCTCTCCGACTTATTCCCGAATCACAGAAGTTGCCAGGGCTTGAACCGACCCTGCCCGAGTTCCACGAGCAGTATCAACAGCTCGCGGCATCACAAGCACGATCACGCAAGAAGGTTCCATTCAATAAAATTCTAAAAGGGATCCAGCGAAATAAAGTGATGCTCATTAGTCCTAAAAAATCATCTCAGTGTTCACCCCTTCTTAATCGGCACACCAAGGACCTGATCCCACGGAGAGCAGCTGATGTCCGAGAGGGTTAACTCGATATCGGCATGCAAGCAACTACTTCTACGCCGGCTGTTATAAGGTAATTGGATGCCGGCCTACCCACGAGATATAAGAAATTCGAGGCCCTCCCTCTGTAAGCTACTAGGTGAACTTAGGCGTTGGCCCGTACCAAAAGAATCCACTCTCTCTCCATTCTCAGGAAGAGTTTCTCTCTCTCCTATTACACCAGCTAGGCTACTCACAGTATTTACCTGAGATTCAAACCAGTACTCACCCGACAGAGGAAGCAGGTGAAGAAGTTTTTCTGTGGCACCTAACGTGGGGCCACGAAGATAGACGAGGACGAAGAAAGGGCCGAACCTTGCCTACTCCACCCCTGAGACAACATCACTAGAGTAATTCGGAGTCAGCTAAAAACTTAGTGGTGCCCAATTGAAACAAAATCCACCACGGAAACCGACACCGAGACGAGCGAAGCACCTAAGCCGCCCTGCACCATCAAAGACTGTCCACAAGTAGGAATCCACCACATCACATGTGCCTATTAAGGGACGGAGTTCCATCACCTGTGTTTAGGTGGACAGACACACCAAAGGACATGGACGAACTAGAGTACAGATGTGCCGACTGCTGCAAGAGACAGCAACAATGTATCCACCCACAGTGCCAGGTTGTAGGGATTTATCAAGCCCAATGTATTACAATCCCATCGATCTACCACTATACCTATCTGGGTGAATAGGTGACCCACAGGACTTCCAGGGACATTCGTTCAGATGCCCAGTATGCAAGATCTCTGCCGTTGAAGGAGCCCCTTGAATGAGGAAGCCCAAGAGCTAGTTCACCGAACGACAAGAGAAACGTGGTGCCACCTATGCTACCACAATTCTCAGGCAAGTCACATGAGAGCCCCGACACATTCCTCCATGAATGTGAGGAAGAATTGAAGACAAGCAGAATGCCCCAGAAGCACTGGGTACAGTACATACGCTCCCAGTTGAAGGGCGATGCTGCTGTATGATAGGACCTATACAGTGAATATGTGAACTCCTGGACACAGTTCCGAGACACGATCTCAGCATGATTTTCCAGGGCCAACACAATAAACAGACTTACAAGAGACCTTTACACTTTCCCCAGAAGCCAGGCGAGGGCACCTAGACATTTATCAGGTGCAAGGCACAAATGTTTGATTGGGTGCATCAAAATAACCAAGAAGAAGCCAGCATACCAGTGACTTTAGAGATGATGCAGACTGAATTCAGATCCTTCCTATGCACCTGTAAGCCCATTACCATTGAAGAGTTGATTGAGAGCACTAAGGTCCTCGAGCTGGACTAGCCAATGCCCCGTCAAACTCCAAGTAACCCTACACCTGTCAGGCTGGTGAGCCAGAAACAGCACCAAGAGGAGACGAAGCTACCACATCTGCAGCCCACACTACCCCACTGTTAGTACTGCCACTCCTACCATTTCCACACAGACTGCGAAGTGTATCGGCATCGCGCCCAACAAGCTCAGCATCGGGTCAACCAAGACAAGAGAAAGAATATAGGACAGTTGGGAAACACTGTGGCTGGGAGTCAGATAAGACCTGCTAACCCGGCCCACCACAGCAAAGGGTTTGCAGCCTGAAAGCCAATTCCCAACCTCACTGCATTCCTCGCTTATGGGTGCAGACAGCACAAAGCGAGATCCTGGTCACTCTAGAGATGGCAGAAACTGCCAGCTTCGTCAGGACCCTGATTTTGACACCAGAAGCTCGAAGCACCACGAGACCGACTTAGAATATTGTCCAGCTGGCCTGCCAACAAGAGTACCTGCATGTGGAGAGAGAAATAAGCATACCCCTCACCACAATCGCTGGGACGAGCAATATGTAATTCTACATTACCCAGGAACTAAACTAAGAAATGATCCTGGGTCAATCCAAGCTGACTGATGAGCAATGCATAATAGACTGCAGTAACAAGTGAGTATACTTGGGGAAAGTCCGGTGCCACACCTTTCACTGGGACATGCCACCACCTGAGCCACCCACGGAGATAATCAATGCCTATGACATCCAGTCGGAATGCGACAAGCCAAACCTGGACCAACTACTGGCCCTCCTGAACCAATACAGCCCGATTTTTAAGACAGGAGAATTGAAGCAAACCAAGGCTAGTGAACATGATATGCAATTGAGCCACCAAAGGCAGATCTTCTGCAAACCTAGCATTCCTGCCGCCAGCAAGCAAGCCATCATCCAAGAGCAATTAAACAACATGCTACAGCAATGCATTACTGAGCCTGCAGATTCACATTATAATTCCATAATAGTCCTGGTAAAGAAGACAGTTGGAGACACCCATTTCTGCATATATTATTCTCTGGTAAACCAAATAACATTCCAGGTCGCCTTTCTAACTATCAACAATACCAAAACCCTCAGAAGTCTAGGTAAAGCGAGAATCTTCTCAACCCTCGACATGCAAAGTGGATACTGGCAGGTCCCTGTCCGACCAGAAGCACACCCGTATACCACTTTCACCACCCCTGAACGACATCAGTACCAATTCCGGTCATACTATTTGGACTTATAATGCACTAGCCACGTACCAGAGACTCATGAACACAGTGTTGGCCAATTACATGTGACAATTTGGCATAGCCTACCTGAACGATGTCATTATCTTCTCTGCCGACTGGGAACGTCAAACCCACCTGCATCAAGTCCTGGAACGTCTCAGGATAAACACCTTTCAACATGCCTCGAAAAATGTCACTTCTGCAAGGCTACTACAAAATACCTAGGGCATTTAGTCTCCCCCGAAGGGAACCAGCCTTGAGCACGGAAGGTTCATTAGAACCTGAACTGAGAAACACCGAAGAATCGCAAAGAACTATGCCAGTTCTTGGGATTATGCATTTGGCTGCGTGATTTCACCCCAAGAATTTATCACTTCATGGGCCTCTGACCAAACTATTATCAAGCAAGCAGAAGTGCTGGGTCTGGGGGCAGCCAGAAGAACGCACCTTCCAGGCTGTCAAGGCGCAATACCAAGAGTTGCCCATGCTGTGTAGCCTGGATCTGCAAACACCCTCGATACTCCAGACAGATGCCTACCAGACAGGATTGGACGCTGCCCTGTTCCAAGAAACTCCCAACGAGCAGAAGAAGGTAATCGGGTATGCAGAGCAGCGCAACGACACCCATGAACAAGAATGCCTATGGGTAGTCTGGGCAAAAAGTAAGTACGGACACTTACTAGTAGACAGACCATTCGTACTAATGACCGACAATAGAGCTCTCAAATGGTAACAAACGACCAGCGTTAAGATGTCGAAGCTCGCAAGATGGATTCTACTCCTCCAGGAATTTGACTTTGAAATCGAACACTGCCCAGGACGAAACAACCAGCTGTCAGATGCTCTTTCAAGGCATCCAGATCTTACATTAAAAACCACGAACCTACATGAAAGGGAGAATGTCTTACCACCAGATCTGCCTACTACAAACCCTGAAACAGTGACACACAAGCTCCAGAAGATCACTTTTACAAACAGTCTGACCAAATTCCTCACCGAGCAACAAAACGACTCATAAGTCTGTCACTTACTCGCCAGCCACTCTGGAAGGAAGACCAGGGGTACTTCTAGATGTAGCCTAGCACCACCAGTGACTGGAAACTCTGGGTGCCCCATTCTCTTCGGCTATCCCTCTGTCACTATTTTCACGATCATGAATTGACAGGCCATCTAGGTGCAAACGAAACCATGATGCAGATTCCCAGCCACTACACATAGAGGGAAAGGTCGAGAGACATCCCAGCATGTCATTCGCTGCCAAACCTGTGCCATCCTCAAGCCAAGCACAACCTACCGACATAAGGGAACACCTCGAAGATCAGCACGACCCTGGGAGAAAATCGCCCTCAGTCTCATAATGCCTTATCCCAGAAGTATCTCGGGAAACATGGACCTTCTCGTTGTCACCATCCTCTTTTCCCAATAGACCAAAGCCTTTCTGATCAGCTGCACAGATGCAGAAGTCATCATCAATCGCCAGGAAAATGATGTGTTCTCACGTTGGGGATACCCCAAGAGCATACATTTAGATAACAGACCCAAATTCACGAGCGGCCAATGGTCAAAAGCCTGTGCATGGTGGGAAGTGGAAATATGGATCACGCCTACATATCACTCACAAGCAAACCCAACTGGGCACCATAACCAAGAGCTCAAGGAGGGCATACGCCTCCACACTCAACAAGACTATTGCCATTGAAACAAAGCTCTGCCAGCCCTCTTATACCACCTGCGTACTCGCACAAACGAAGCTCTCAAAGCCTATCCTAGCGAACTGCTATTATGGGCCAACTTATGTCGTCATGGAGAATGGAAGTGGAGAAATCCCACCACCACCATCGAGGGCATAAAACTCTACGCTGCCTCGCGCAAATGCCAAGCCAAGCAAAATCAAGCCATACATACAGCAGAAATATCTGTCACAGGATTAGCAGGCAAACTGCCACATGCTACAAGAGGGACAGACTGTCTAAATTTGGACCCACCCCGTCTCCAACAATCGTCACCACTTCCATGCTGGGTTATCCCCCAAGTGGGAAGGCCTGTACCATGTCATGCAGCATAGAGGGCAAGTCCACTGGATTCAGAATGATGCCAGAACCATCAAGAAAGTATACCAGTCCGATCTGAATACCACTACTAACCAATTGCTATGCGCCAGTGGCCTAGCCAGGCCCCAGTGGCTGCTCTCCCCTTTGGCGAGCCTGCCGAGGGGACCCATCACAGCAGTAGGAGTGCTACAGAGACCTCCCTGCACTCACCGAGACTACGTCCTTACCAGTGGCCTACCAGCTCCACCAGGGTGAGATCCACAACCAGAAGAAGCGTACAAAACTTGTATCCTGAGAAAGTCTGTAACCTTGTATTTTGCCTTGTTTTCCTTTACACAGATAGCCAGACAGTAATGTAATAATATCTCAGGCCAGGCACTTTGAGTATTTTCTTTCCTAGCTCAGGCTTAGTGATAGTTTTTTTCGTGATCCTTGCTTTTCTGTCGTAAGGGGGATACGAGTGGTAGTCAAACTGTGACCAGGTATGATTATTGGTGTTTTCGAGGGACAGAATTTTCACTTGATAGATCTAGGCTATAATAAATAACCACTCACCTAGAAGAATGTCGCTTCTTAGCTAAATTTCTGACTGGAGGATGCCTTTCGTTAAGATATTTTTGAACTGGCTCTGCCTTTGGGTGTGGTGGTGTTTTTAATGAACTTAGTATTGGAGGTGTTGGTCTTCACATCCACCGAAGGGTCTTACACAGGTCCGACTTGGTCGGCGAAGTTTGTTTCGTTGAGTACAGAGTGCAATGCTCCGGTAAAGTACTCCATTTGACGCTGGCAATGGCAAATAAGTTTAAAAAAAATTACGTTATGTTTACATAAAATGCCCAGTTTAATATAAATACATGTTACAAATATAAACCTCAACAAATTAAAGACAATTGTACTAGCGGCATGAGGCAGTGGTTTGTTTGCAAAATGTGTGCGTACAAAATAAACTTGAGGTAAGGGACAAATATAAAGCTAGGTTTGGCATCAAGCGGTGTTAAGGAAAGAAAATATCCTGGCCCAAATTTATTGAAAAGTAAACCAAATCTGAAGCCGAACGTTTAAGTTTGACACAGGCGGGGGTTTTGGTTAGGTGTTAAATTCGACCGGATAGCTCCTGTGAAGTACAGCTCAGTCCTCCTGCGCGACAGTGGTGTGCGTGGGGCACGTTGCCTGGTAGCGCCAGCCCGTTGTTGGAGAATGGGCACTCGGAAAGCAACTGTAACTTACAGGGCCACGCGGCCGACAGCCGTGGCGTTATGATATACACTTCCCACTCGTCGTCGTAGGTGGTTACGCAGGGGAATCTTAGGCGCTCCCCATGCCAGTAGCACAAAAGAAAGCACCAAAAGAAAACACCCTACGCACTAACACTGGGAAAGTGCGGGTTATAGGGTCTCGCGCCCTTAAGGCCGTGAAGCGGCAAGCAAATAATAATGCATGAACATATTTTTGCAACAACACACCACTCCAAATGACAGTGCAGTAAGCGGGCCCGGTCCTGAGCCCGACGGCAGGCTACACTGTACAAAGAAAACACCACTTGGGTGAAATAAAGAAAATTTATGTTAAACCCCTGGGTGGATTAAGTCGCAGGGGGCCGAGGGGCATATCCGGGCCAACAAAGTTAAATTAAATGTCCTTGAAACGAAGATGAAGCTACTGATACACTAATGGTTCGGCAACGAGTCTTGAAGGGCCCGGAGTGACACACATCGAACTGCCTCGTTCCGCCGCTTAGCACCGACTGGCGACTCCTTCCTGCGACAGTGGCTTCGTCCAGCCAAGTGCAGGGAGCATCCACCGAATAAGACAAGAGACCCTTAAAAGGCAAAGGAGCGAAGGCCCAAAACACTTGCAAAATTATATCTTGATGAATAAAGTCCCAAATTTACTTTGTGGGAAAGTTTCTGTGAATTTAGCTTGTTTATGATTTCACTGTTTTTTTAATTATGTCACACAAAAGAGAATTGGAAATATAAAAGCAGTGCAAATAATTAATGAGGCATACAAAACACTGCAGACTCTATTTGATAACTGAATTAAATAATAATAGTTGCAAAATAAACGTAAAAGAATTGTGTGGCAAGGTTGGCTGCATGGGCGAGTCCAACTTGCCCGCGAAGCGCATGGGGGTTTCTGCCAATATGTAGGTTAATTACTGCAAGGTGATAATTATGACTTCAAATTAACAAACAGTTACCCCTGGCATTTAAACACTGCTACCTATTGGTGGCGTAACCCTCGTTGGCGTAGCTAGCACGGGAGTGCTAAAATGATACGTGTTCACTAAAACCTAAATTACTTGGATTTGCATCAGCAGGGCAATTTCCTACTAATAAACGGTAGTTCTAATGGGCTGATACACACGCTGCTTGCACTTGACTTGGCGGGGGCAGCATCTAGGCACCGCTACCTCTTGCGCGCACGTGGTCGGGCGCCTTCCATTATGCGGAGGCAGTTGGCCACCTCAGCCAGTTCCGAATCAGTGGGCATGGTGCGCACGACGTGCTTAAGTAGGTAGGGTGTCGCGGATTGTCTCGCATCAAGTTAAAATATATACGGACACAAATTAAATGTTTCAACTGTTTACACCACTCGCAAACATCACACTCTAGAGCCCATGTTTTCAAAATTTAACTTTCAGGTGACTATCACATAGAGCTCTAGTTAGACATGAAGGATTAGTTTTGTTCTGTGCATTATATTCTTACATTTTGGGGGCGTTTCAAATCACGACTGTCACTACAGCAAAGTATCTCTACCACCCCAAATAACTAGACACACCTGTTTTTTGTGAAATATTTTCATTATTTTGTCAATTTTGATAAGGTGATTTCGTTGATTTTTTGTTATTTTTCATGTCATTTCATCACAAATTTCGCTAATTTTGTAAATGTTGAACAAATATTTTGGTGGTAACGAATGTGTGCAAAGTATCGAACTTTTTTTTTAATATTTAAATAAAATTACTTTCTTTAAACAAATATGTTAATTGAGTGATTGAAAATATACCCATGTGTTACATTTGATGGTTAGGCATATTAAACACACCAATAACTTACATATGAATGGAATAGGGGACACAGTTTTATTAAATAACATTAGTCGCATAAATAAGCTATTATCTGCATTATTTTTCTCAAGTAAAATCAGATGATTTCTGAAAAAATGCAGAAAATTCAGTACCTAATATTAGGTTATGTTGAACCACCAAATAATTTAACCACCCAACTGCGAGATTAATTATACATCATATTTTATGGCATTGCATCAGTATTAACTACGCAAAGTTATAAATTTGCATTAAAGAATGAAAAACTTTGACTAGCATAACCTACATACAGGGGCGTCATTTCAGGTTTTTCTGGGGGGGGGGGGGCAAGTTTTATTCCGTTGTTTATTAACACGTAGAGTACACACAAAGTGGAATATCGCATGATAAACGTATCAGTAAGCATAAACAAAAACGTTATCGGCATTCGTGCCACATACGGCGACGGGACTAGAGTTGTATTTTGTGTCTTAGGCAGTTTTTGCGCCGCAGTGAAGCACACAGCCTCACGTGTCGAGCGATCGATAATGCAGCGGAAGTTCTCAAGGTCAAGTGTTACCTACTGTCCAAGCCCGAAACTATTTCTCACGGACGTGATGCTACAGGAAAAAATGTGAAACTGCCAAATTGTGACAACGCTGTGCATGTCAAACTAGTTTACAGCAACAACATAGTACGTGTTTGTGTGTGCGTGTGCTATACATGTGTGACATGGAAAGCACCAGCAGAAATTCGTACGAAGCAAAATTTAAGCGTCAAGTTATAAATTATGCAAAGACAAACTGAAATTGCCGCACTGCAGCACATTTCAGTGTGAATGAATGTAATGTGCGTCGCTGGAGGAAGAGTGAAGCCAAACTTACTGCATGTAAGGCTACTCGGAAAAAATTTACAGGCCCACGTCAAGGAAAATTACCGGAAATTGACAACACTATTGTAGCAATTTATGGCACATTGTTACTATGAAAATGATTTTTTAAAAGTAATGTGTGTGATATGTTTGGATTAGCTTCACATTAGATAATACCGAATAGTTACTAGTTTTTTTGCTTCTTTTACGGACTGAGTGCTGTGTTAGTTTTTTTTTCTGTGCAGTAACGTGATGAAAGGAAATGTCTCTCATCACCCCCTTCTCTCACAATTTTCTGCCATACACGGAAACAATAGTGGCATTGAAAGAGGAGAGGAAAGGCAAACATGTGGCTGTGCTATGTGGCCAGACAGGATGCCAGCTGCACGTGACTGTCAAACTGGTGGGGGTGGGCGTGTAGGCGATAAGGCTGCGGATGTGTCATACACTGACCAAAACACAGAAGTCACGTACCTTCCTTCGCCCTTTATCTAGTCAGTTTCTATAAATAACACGGCTGTGTGTAGCTAGCTTAGTGACAGTTCACGAGCCACCAACGTCGGCCAAGATATAATGTTTTGATAGCAGCCGCCCATACAGTGCGTCTTAGACTCGCATGTAAATTTTTTTTTTTTTTTTAAATTTTAAGCTTTAAAAGTAGGGTGCGTCTTAGACTCATGGCGTCTTAAACTCGAGTAAATACGGTACTGTCTTGTGTACATTTTAAAATATTTTTGTCTTTTAATCACGAGTTCATGTGTTGATAATCTGAGGCAAGAAAATTATTATTGCTCACAACTCGGCCATTTGCAAACCATCCAAGGCAAGAACATTGTACTTGGAGTTAACAGGAATGTGAACAACAGTCTGCAGAGACAAATAACATTACGCAATTGTAAGGCTTGCAAAATTCATTACGCAATTGTAAGGCTTGCAAAATTATTAGAAGTTCTGTTAAAGGTCTTCATATTCATGTAGAGTCACTTAGTGCTTTCTTTTATAATTTTTTGGGGTACTTTATAGTTGAAATATCTGTCATTCATAATTTGTCAAATTTTTCTGAAACTTGGAACTGAAAAAAAAAACTGATTTCATTTTAGTTAAAATTCACTAAGTACTCTCTGTTCTAATTTTTTTTGACAAAAAGTACGTTGTATCTACTGTCTTTAGCAACAATTTTTATCATAAGGGACATGTTCATTGATATAGACCATTATTTAGTTGAAGAAGTTGTGGTTTTTACAACAGAAAGTAATAAAAAAACCAACATTACATTCAAAGTATGCACCAATAACAAAATTTTTGGGTTTTAACATCACCAGAATAAGTCCCCTTTGATTTTTGAGAGAATAAATTTTACAGGGTGATATTTATGAACCAAGAGGCCTTAAAAAATGGTGTCCCGACTGTGTGCTATTAGTTTTATAAATAAATATTCATTAGGAAAAGTATTTGTATACTTTATCTGATCAAGAAAACTGAAGAAAATTATGCCATACACAACTTGCCAAACTATTTCTGTCTGAATGTGACTCACCAGCAAAAAAAACTGTGAGTATTATGTAAGGTACCTGTACCGAATACGGCCCACTAGTCGCCATTGTGTGGTAATGCCGAGATTGATGTGGGATCAGTTCACACTTGTCTCCAGTATGAACATACACCATCCATAATTATCTGTCTTGCATCATCCATGTGTTATATTAGTAGGGGTGTGCGTATATTCGAAAATTCCAATATTGTTCGAATAGTAAATCTGAACTAATCATATACGAAAAACGAATTCCAGATTCCCAAATTTCGAGGTATTCGAAGAGTTTCGAATAGTGAATTTTAAACAATTTCTTAATATAATCTGAGCGGGTAACAAGCCCATTTCTACTTACAAGCATAACGAAATTTACCGGATTTTCCCGTTTTGCTGATGTTTAAAGGTTAAAATAAATAAACGGGAAAGAACTGATATTCTTGTATATATTCAACGTAAATATTGACATATTCACGCGTGGCGTCACATTCGTGGCCATAGATACACTCGTGCAGATACTCATCATCGAAGCGTAGCGATACACGCTAACGAACATCTCAATATACACAAGATGGTGGCAGTGGTGGTCTCGTCAACGTTGTAAGATAGTGATCACCGTGATCACAACAGCGAAAGTTTGATGTCTACATAGTTACCGTGCATACATCTATGACATAACTCTGTTTGTTTACTTTTAACGCAGGGACGTATATTTGCATAAAATTTTGCTGCGGGGAAGTTAATAATTCTTATTCTCGTTAAGTAAAGAAACGAAAAATATTGTGAATCCTTACCGATGTCACAAAAAGGGGAACATGAATTAAAATGGCCAAAACATGGGGAAACATCATTTTCAGCTGTTTGGGTAGCCTGCAATTCCGAATTTAATAATAATAATAATAATTCACTCGCAAATGGGCTTCCGCCCGGTGGCAAGTCACCTGCTCCCTCTTAGTTCCCCAGCATTTCCAATGCTATTCTGAACCCACCAACACTCCCCTTCATCACCACGTCCTCACTCAGAACATTCCAATCCCTTACAGTCCTCACAAGCATAGACTGTCTCCCCCTCTCGGTCCTCC
>PNEQ01085229.1:0-15111 GCA_003012365.1 Medauroidea extradentata | reverse complement strand
TCTCAATGGTTTCCAACCCATTTCCTTCATCACTGTGGGCCTAAAGTTCCTTTCCTCCTCCCCATCCTGTCCCTGCCTTTTCCATTTATTCATCACCCACCTCGCAGCCCTTCTCTGAACCTTCTCCAGCTCTTGCACCTCCACCTCCACATATGGATCCCATTCCGCGGCAGCATATTCCAACATGGGTCGAACCATTATACAATAAGCCTTTTCCTTCACTTCACAACTAACTCAGTTTTGAAATTGTTCAATTTTATATGTATTTAATTTGGTTTGTTTAGGCTGAGGCAACTTTGTGTTTTAATTTAAATTTAAAATTTCATAATGCAGCTGAACAGTTATTATATTGTAACTCAGGGCTGGGTGTATTGTTGGCTAGTTATGTTTTATGGCACAGGTGTGCCTACCCATTTCCAGGAATCGCTATATTTAGACTATTTTTCTTATACTTTTACTTTTCACAAAGTGTACGTGTACCACCGCTCGGTTGAGTGAGACGGTAATATGTTTGCGCGGGCTGGCTTGAGCCAATGGAAGGACATGCACTTCAAATTTATTTAAAATTATGTTGTAAATTATTAGGTAATTATGGTTTTCAAAGCTATATTTTCACTTTACAGGTTGTTTAGAAGTATAAAGTTTGTAATTTGTTATTACATTTAATTTAGTTTTAATTTTCCGTTACGTTTTTACCTTGGTGCGCTGGGTGGCCGCTAGAGGCGCTGCAGGGAGAGAACATCAGCAAGCTTCGCGGGGTCGGCCATCTTCATCTTTACTTGTTTGAGCGTGGAACGTGGAGAGAATTGGTAGTGCGGGACGTGTTGACTTAGTGATAGAGGTGATGGAACAGCCATGGGAACTTATTAGTTTTAATCATTTTCATTTATTTTTCTTCTTGTTTGTGTCGCGTGACATAATAATGTGAGGTTCGTTTTTTTTTTTTTTGATTGAGCTGTTCTCTCCCGAGAGCGTCAGGCTGTTGTTTTCTGACTAATGATTGAAATCTAAAAATTTCAGTATGTAAAGTTGATTTCTTTAAAAGGTTATTTAATAAAACAGTCACGCCAACAAGTTTTTATTTTTATGTAGACTATAGCAAAATCACTATATGATCACAACTGCCACGTGAGAGGTTAAGACAACAATAATGTAAGCTATCTTCATTCAGTTAGCGCCCGTCAGGATACGTGGTTGACGGCAGAGCATGTATAATTCATCCTTCGACGCCGCCGTGTCACATCTTGGTGCCGTGACCAGGATGTCTGGTCAACGATGACGGCAAAGCAGCTTATTTCTTCAGCATACGCGTTACATTTCTGGTGCCGTGACCAGGATGAGATGAGAGGTTAAGTATCATCTTCATTCTGCGAGACGCACTACATTTCTGGTGCCGTGACCATTATCGGCATGAAAATGAGTAGTGCCGGGTAGCCGGGAATTAGGGAAGCGGCTATGTCAACAACAGTGGATGCACGGCGCAACGCAGCAACATTCCCGCGGCGGAACAACAGCAGCAGAGATGATTAATTGTATTTTAATGTGCTGCATGTTGGGAAATGGCGTTAGCAGGTAATCGGCGATTGCAGCGTGTGGAGGTATGTGTCCCGCATTGTTGTTTTGTCTCCAAATTTATCCTGCACTGAGTGAAGATGTTTCAAATTTAAAAAAAAAATGTGTTTTGTTCTGACTGCAGCGTGTCTTGTCAAGTTACTGGCGATTAGTATGTAAACTGTGAACATGGATTTAGCGGCATTAATTAAAGGTTTAATTGAAGAACAAACCAAGACTTTGGTTGGTGTGATTGAAGGGTTAAGTACAAAGGTTGTAGCTTTTGAAGATAAATTAGACACATTACACAAATAGGTAGAGAGTGGAAGTAGTGCAATTAAAAGGTCAGGTAGTTGACTCTTTTGAAGTTTTTAGTGATTCATCTAAAGTAGAAGTTAGGCCTAAGGGTAGAGGCGGAGATAGAGCTGCAGAATGTTAAGGAGGGTAAATTTTTGGGTGATATAATTGATGTTGCGAATGTTCCAGAAATTGTAGAAAATTTAAATGCTGTTGGTGAGGCAAACAATGTCGATAAGTGTGGCTGTGTATTGCTGAGTGAAGGTCTTGTTAAACCTAAATGTAATTGCAGTATATTTTGCACATGGGAAGCGAAAGTAAGATGGGAGTTGGAAAGGGTTTCAGTTTGACCAATGAGCGAGTATTTGTTGAGCAACAATTGTTCAGGAGAGAATGTGAACAGTGGGGGGTGCAAGTGTGGCTCAGAGGGGCAGTTAAGTTCAAGGGTGTGACTGAGCAGGATTGTGATAATGATTGTAGGAGAGGTGACGAGGAGGTGATGTTCTATGTGGTGAGAGAGACAAGAAAATGGGGGATGCAAGAATGGTGCAGGGGTAAAGTAAAGTTTCGAAGGTGATAAGACTACAAGAGAATGGCAAAATCAAAGGGTTTGTTTGTGCTAGGGTATGTAATTTTGTGGTTTGGAGCATTCTTGTATTTTGATAATGTGTAATTTTTTAGTCATATGTAATAGCAGAACTTACCTGGCTGTCGAGAAACAGATACTGCACACATGCCACAATTTATTGATGCTTTTACTGCCTTTCAGTTTTACAGTTTTCAATACAACACACATACGCACTTTGTCAAGTAATTTAATTTTTGCAAGAAGTAAGGTTTGTTTTACTCGCAGTGACCTGGCGTCTATTTTTGCTCTTTCAGCTCCCGGGGCATTCCTAGGCATTTTACTTACCGGAAACAATATGGCGGGGGTCCGTTTTACCCGCCAGGTCAAGCGCCTCCAGGTCAAGTAGGTCGTGTTCCTGCCGCTCCACCTCACGAGTAGAGTTGTGGGGGCAAATCGTCTGCCAGTCTGCTACATTGTGGTCTGTTAACGTTCGCAGTGATATTAATGAGAATAACTTATTATTCCAAACAACATTGGAATGTGATGTAAATATTAGAGCCGATGATGAAGGAATGGTGTTATTTACAGCAGAATGTAATTATTTATTTCATACATGATAATTCTTCATTCTCTATTATATTCCCGATAACTTCTGCTAGTTCGGCCATCACAAAAACAAATGCATGCACGAAGTAAAGCGTTTTCCTTCGCCCTTTAAGAGTACTACTCCCTCTGACCTGGGTCAGCATTATTCCAACTCCACCAACTCCTGGGAGACGCTGGGTCAAGCGCGAGTAAAACAAACCTGTAATAGTTAGGTTTGTTTGTTTTGTCATTCTGTGGTTGCCAGGCGGGGCCACAACAGAGTAGTAATTTTGTTTGCTAACACACAGTAATATTTGGAAAGGATATTTTAAATGACACTGAGTACGTTATATTATGAAAGTTTAAATTTTGAATGTTGTGTATTTGAGTTAAAGATTTTGAATATTTGAAGTAATTTTGGTTTGAACATTTTAAGTTAATTGGTAATTACTTACCTGGCTTAGGTCACCTCTGGATTCAAAGGCCGTGATTTTGGCTCAGTAATTCAAGTAATGATGGTATTGTGTACAGGATGCCTCGTTGTCGTCCAATGGGCATACCTTAGTGTTTGATTTGTATTTTGTTGTGTATATGCCATTTCTTCGTTGTTCCAAAGGGTGTGCTTAATCTGGTTTTATGATGTACAGGGTACCTCGTTGTTGATCCAAAGGGTACACCTGATTGTGATATGTGATTTGTTCTACTTGCCACTTCGTCATTGTTCCAAAGGGTGTGCTTAGTTTTACTTAAGTGTAAGAGTTTTTTGTAGGTGATGATTCTTAGTTTGAGGTGAGCAAATCCAGATTGTAATGAGATTTACTTGTGAGTTTTGTTGAATTGTAAGTTGGGAGTTTAAAGTTAAAAGTTTGTAATGCATTAATTAGTGTTTTCTTGAAGGCTAATTTATAGTAGTAGTATTTTGTGTTTGAAGAATATAATTTTTGTGTTTATCTATGACCTTTGTGTGTACCGGTACTCAGTGTCTTTGCTTACATGTAAACATAATTTTATTAGTTTTGGGTGGTCACGTGTGTGTTGCTATTTCCTCACAGTGCAGTCACAGTTTAAAGGAGTAAAAGGGAAACTGGGGATGTGCACCCAGTAACTTTATGTACTAATTTGAATTAGGGTATTTTTGGAAATTTTTTTTTTTCTGTTTTATTGTTAATTAAGTAGTTTGGATATGGCTTTTGTTTAATCGGTAACAGCCGATCGCAACTGGGTGAAAGGGAATCGTTAGGGCATGCATTCCGTAACTGTGATTTTTACTGCCTGTTAGTCACTCCCTTTTGAAAACAACATACTTGTACACTTTTAACACGTAATTATTTTTGTAAGAGTACTAGTAAATGATAATGGATTTTAAAGGTTTCAGTTGTAATGCAATATTCTTTTGTTTTCTTCTGATGTGTATTTTTTGACAAATGTTCATATTGTAAATGAGGAACATGCACAATTTTTTTTATGTTTTAATTTGATTCCGCAGGCATTTTTAAGCAATAATCACATTTTACTTTTAATTTCTATGTGTTGATTCAAGTGCAATCGGTGAAAAACTTAACATAATTTAAAAAGCCCGTCAAAACGCTTGACTTCAGCATGGCGCCCGCTGTGACATCATCCGGCGAAACTCCAGCTCGCTTGCTGCCTACCGCCCATAGCAATCGTGCCCACATCGCGAGAAGTATGACAGAAAGTTAAAGTAATCTGCTTGGCGCTAAACAAAAGATGTTCACATCTGATATAGCACGTAAGTGTTCTAATACGTACTTAAAAATAATCGGGAAGTTATTTGTTCCTGAACGAAAACGTGAAACATTACGCAAAGCAGTGGATATAAATTATTCGGCAAAACTGCGATTCATCACTACAATGATTTATATTTTTGTCTTCAATGCTTGCACATTATATTTTTAACGTAGGTTCTATACATGATATTTCTACAAATAATTGTTTTTGTGAAATGTAATCTGATGAGTGACCTAAACACAAACTTAGGCGCTATTTAAACTCGAGGCATTACAAGTAAAGCCCAAGCAGGTTACTTTTTATAAACGCCGACAGTAACTCAGAAGAAAGAATAATATATATATACACAAATATTAATTTAAAAGCAATCATTAAAATATTAGAGTAAATAACTCGCACACAGCATTCATGCATTACGCGAAACCGTACATAGTTCGAGGTCTACCGGTAGATAGCAGTAGCATGGAAGAGCCCAAGTAGTTCCAGAAGTCACGGTAGGTAGCAGAACACAAACGATTTTTATTTTGTATCTAAATATTGTAAAGCCTCGCAGATATTGTTTGCAATTCAGTTCCGATCAATATATACTACAAATGCGTACAATTAGGAGATATTCAAAGTTTGAGTTAACGTTCGTAGTTAGTAAAAATATATTTTTAAAAATGTAAGCGTGGTTACGACCAATCACATAGAAACGAACCATTGCACTCGTCATATTTTTATTTACGTTTATTATTTTATATATCCTATTTCCAGATAAGGAACGTAAGAGTAAGTCACAAAGTTTATAAAATAAGAATTATTTATTACGCGAGAGGCAAACAATCGAGCAGAATCATCGGAAAAAAGAAGCTGTTCAGCTTTCAGAAGCGTCTTACGAAAATGGTTTTCAGAGTAAAATATTACGTGAATATGCTAGTGATTATTTAAACTACATGTTAAGTACGGTATCTAAGAACGACTAATATTTTAGTGTGAATCTCACGCCACAATCACATTTCACTTGATGTTCTCTCAGGCGAGATCTGAGAAACAATTAGGCTATAAATGCGGCCCTGAAATGATGCAAACAATTAGCTACACGTATTTGTTTGTATTAAGCGCATATTCTGTAACACAATTCACCACCACGATAAATATCCACCGGACTTTAAAGGCTTCAACACGAACGTGTTGTGGCTACAAGTCGTTTTGTAATTCCTAAAGTAATATACAGACACCATAAACAATGTAACTGGCCATGCCTCGGCTAGGAAAACGTGACTTCCCGCCAGGCGAATTTCGCCTAGTGACGTCAAGCCAATCGCAGAATGTTCTCATCCCGTTTGAAAATGTCTGAATTTCTTACATTTACGGCGACGTTTTTTTACATGTTAGATGTTGTTTTAAGTCTCTGCATTAAGTTTACATGTTATTTAGCAATAAATCTAAATGCTGGTAACGTTTTTAGTTAAATACCCGACACACGCATGTTCCCCATTGTAGAGTGCAGAATTTGCTGCTGTTCTGTGTACTGTACGACGTTCCCTTTTTTTTATTTTACTTTTCTTTCTCTGCTTGTCGGTAATGTTTTATCTGGCTATTGTTTTCTACACTATTGATGATTGTGATTTTAGGTGAATAAAAACAAGGTCTTATCACTGTCTATAAGCCAATGGTGCACTGAGTTGCTGACTACCGCGGGCGTGGCTAATAATTGTACAGACCCGTTAATCTAGCGCGGCCGATACATTAAGTTGAAATTGAGTTAGTAGCACCCCGCCATCTGCCGTCATCGCGGATTAAGTGGTCGCGTCGGCGGTCTGCTGCCACGACCTAGTGACCCTACTCGAAGTCCAGCTTATTCACCGCATTTAACGTCGCACCGTCGAACAACTTCACTCGCCCCGTCGTCGTTACTCAGTTGATCGGGTCGTCTTGTCAGCGGTCTTCTGCTCTGACCTTCGATGCCCGAACCTCCGACGCACGACCTCCTTTGCCCGCAGCCCGCTTAGATCTCCTTTCTCTCCCCACACTGCCCGATAATCCGCCACCGTTCCCGGTATTGGTAGTCCGGCCCATGGGAAGACTTATTTTACTTATTTAAATTAACATATTACTCTAGCCAAAAGTCTAATTCATATTATTTTTCATTGTCTCTAAGCCTCGTTGCTATAGGCTGCTGCACCCCCCTCCCCCTACTGGCCAGAGTGGTCCAGCGGAAGCGGAGGGGTGTGAGAAGAGTAATGGGCAGAACAGCGCCACTGCTCCTACGACACCACCTGCTAGGCTGGCCCGAGGGACTGATCCAGATTCTCACATATTTCTCTTATTTAATCTCAACTCAATAAAAATCCTTGTAGCATATTTTGCATTGCAGATTCAGTATCGTGGCGCAATACCGAATCGAATGAATGGTCACATGACCAGACAATTCCAATTTCGCAGATTACCCTAAATAATTATATATTTTACTTAATACCTTCCTACACCAATACCTGCACGTTACAACTGTTATTGTGCTAACTGTGATGATTCTGTTTTTTGTGATTTTAATGATGTTTCTGTACTATGTGTTTTGCTGTTGAATTGTTCGCTGCTGTAATGTGATGTGTATTGATTATTCTAAATGTATTTTTGTCAGTTGTGTTTGTTATAACCTGCAGGCCTGTACTCAGTACTTGACACACAGAGGATTGTGGGGACAACCTCTGCATGTCAAGTGGGGGGTTGTGAGGCACCCACCACTTAGGCCTTTATTGTTTCCTGTTTATTTTAGTTATTTCCTTATGTTTTATTTATTGAATTTGCTATTATCTATTAAATTGTTTCGGGTATTGTTGACAGGAGTTTGGTAAGGTATTGTTTGACATTTTATCTGTATCAGTTTTGAAATTGTTAAGTTTTATATGTATTTAATTTGGTTTGTTTAGGCTGAGGCAACTTTGTGTTTTAATTTAAATTTAATGTTATCATTTGCAGCAGAACTGTTATTGTATTGTAACTCAGGGCTGGGTGTATTGTTGGCTAATTCTGTTTTATGGCACAGGTGTGCCTACCCATTTCCAGGAATCGCTATATTTAGATTTTAACTATTTTTCTAATACTTTTACTTTTCACAAAGTGCACGTGGGCCGCTGCTCGTTGAGTGAGACGGTAATATGTTTGCGCGGGCTGGCTTGAGCCAATGGAAGGACATGCAATTCAAATTTATTTAATATTATGTTGTAAATCATTAGGTAATTATGGTTTTCAAAGCTATATTTTTACTTTACAGGTTGTTTAGAAGTATAAAGTTTGTAATTTGTTATATTTAATTTAGTTTTAATTTTCCGTTACATTTTTACCTTTGTGCGCTGGGTGGCCGTTAGATGCGCTGCAAGGAGAGAGCAAGCTTCGCAGGGTCAGCCATCTTCAATTCAGGGGTGTTAGACGTACCAGGATGCTGGTACACGTACCGGTTTTCAGGGTGCTGTACCATGTACCAGGACACTTTCGTCCTGGTACGCAAAAGTACCAGTATTTCAGAATTTTGCATTCAAATGTATTAAAGTCCACCATTAAACAGTATTTTCAGCAAAACCTTGCAAACAGTAAATGTGTTTCGGCATGATAGTTCTTCTGAATTCAGAGCATGCATCTGTGCATAAAGTTATTTCAGGTTATTGCATCATTCAAGCTTCGGTAGACGTGAAACTCTGATTTTTTGTTAACTAAGAGTATTCTTTGAACATTTGCAATATATTTTTTCTCTTAAAATACTTAAGATATGATTTAGTATGTACTTCATATTTTTCCATGCCTGTCAGCATTTGCGATTTTTTTTACCATGTACCAGGTTTTCGTTTAAAGTACCTCTTCATCTTTACTTGTTTGAGCGTGGTGAGACATGGTTGTGCGGGACATGTTTGCTTGGAGTGATAGAGGTGGTGGAACAGCCATGGGAACTTTCAGTTTTCATCATTTTCATTTATTTTTCTTCTTGTGTGTGTTGCGTGACATAATAATGTGAAGTTTTTTTTTTTTTTTAGCTGTTCTCTCCCAGGAGCGTCAGGCTGTTGTTTTCAGACTTATGATTGAAATCTAAAACTTTTAGTATGTAAAGTTGATTCCTATAAAAGGTTATTTAATAAAACAGTCACACCAAGTTTTTATTTTTATGTAGACAATAACAAAACCACTATACAATCACAACTGGCCACGTGAGAGGTTAAGACAACAATAATGTAAGCTAGCTTCACTCAGTTAGTACCAGACACATTACATTTTTGGTGCAGTGACTAGGATACTTGGTTGACGGCAAAGCATCTATAATTCATCCTCCGGCTCCGCCGTGTCACACTACGGCATGCGAAAATGAACTCCCTTAAGCTGCGACGAGCCACCGGCCACTATAATGGGCCGTCAGGTTCGTTTGGAAGCAGATGTAGATATGGTTCAGTGAGACGTGTTTCTAACCAACATGCCACAGGGCAGCCGTTCCATTGTACGTTACAGTATGGTGGGGCTCTACAAGTGGTGCTAGCAGTCCTGCGTACAATGTGACGGAGTGTAGCATGCAGAATTAATGATGGGCGTCGCTGAACACACCCTACAAAAAATGATGCTCGTGACTAGATGCCTTGCACGAATGCATAGTAATGAAGTAAATGGTATATGCACTATTTACATGAACACTCAGATAGTATGGTGATATGTTAACCTGCACACGGTCCTTCACAAAAATATGAGTTCATGCCCAAAAATAATGCAGAATTACAAAATAATGCAAGCAGCATGTGTGCAAAATTATTATGCCTCTTATAGTGAATGAGGAACTTGGATGGTTCTCGGTATATTAAAGTTCCTAGCCTCGTGGCCCTGATGGTGCCGATGCAGATTTTATGTGGAAGTACCAAATAATTAAGTCTAGCGGGCGTGCAATGTGATGGGATGTCTGGTAACGTGTGCTAGGCAAAGGTGAACCGGTACACTTAATGAGAACTATTGAAACCTAAAATCAGTAAGCAAGATATGTGGTGCACACGGCCAGCGGCTCACCTCCCCAGGCGACTTCGACGAACTGCCACGAAGAAGGTGGCCGCTGAGGGCGCTTGCCTTGCTACGGGGTTCACACACCTTTGGTACCTCGTACGTATTGAATGATTAATGTTTATGTGTGAGAAATGGCACAAATTTTAAATTATACAAAACAAATAATGTTACATATTTTACATTTCTCAGTTTGGAGTTCTTAAGTGTCTGTTTAAATTATGAATGTAAACATAACATTGTGCACTAGCATGGCGGCTTGCTCAAATGTCCTCCATGCCCCGATGTACGCTGGCTGTAATAAACACAAATACCCTTGTGGAAAAACATGCAAAATACACTGCGTGATGCAAACAATTGATGTGAGAGTTTATGTTTATATGGATGGGCTTGTGGCTGTGGCACATCTCGCGCCGTTATAAGCTTAACCCACTTGCAGTTCTTTGGCCGGCGTCATCCTTAACTGTGAGATTCAACTAAAGTTGAATATACCATATTTACCCAAATATAAGTCAACCCCAAAAAGTTTCATACCCAACAAATTGTATAAAATACTAACTTTCTGTAAGCTAAACTGACTGACATAAAATAGCAGTAGGGTAACAGATAAACACAGTATTTTTTAAAAAATTTAATTGACTTACCTTTTGCTGAAACTGAATTTTATGAAGTTACACCAAATCACAAGTCCAGGAATAAGTTAGAAATTGAAACATTACCATTGGAATATCAACTGATATTTACAAATATAAAATACATTTTACTGGCTGTGAGACATCTTAAAATTTATTCACCCCCAGTCTTCATCGGCTGATTCGGCATCATCTGAACTTGAAACATCAACTTGCTCATCCTCCCTGGAGCCGCCCTTGCACACTCGTGGTACTGTTGTGCGTAACGAACGCCCTTACGCGTGCTGTCTCTCTTGCTCCTCTTTCCCTGCTTGTTTACTCCCTCCAGGCTCTGCCCGTAGCTTTATCTACCGTCACACTTCTTAGCCAGTCTCCTTGCGTTGAGTTAATTTGCTCCCTCTCCCCCTGCAGCACACGGACCGCGTACACTATTGTTAGGACATTGTCTCCTAGCCTCATTATTTCCTGGCTATGTCCAGTAACATGCCCTGATCCAACCTTCCCTCGGCCTGCTCCTGCCTACTCTCTACTCTACTCGTGCGATTTTCAACTTCGCCTAGGTGTGACTCAGGAACTTTAGAAACTAATCTGCTGAGCCATTACTCTGTCCGCTTCCTCCGTCATTTCTTTCCTGAACATATACATTTTCTCCCGCAACCCAGTGATCTCAGCGCTCTGCTCGCGGAATTTCGGCAGTCGTTGCAGCTGCTATCGTCAAGTAGACTGAAGACCTAATGACAGCTGCATGAGGACTTCCCTTATACACCTGTTGTCAGGTTGGCTGAGCTTATTGGCCAATTACAGGTTTGCTGGCTCCTGATTGGCTGAGGTGGTTAGCAAATGCTCGCATATCCTACTGAGCTGCTTTCTAGTTGTCTGGGTTTTATCGCCAATCTTAGGCTGACTCATTCCTGTTTGTCTGGCCAATCCTGGTGAGTGTGTCGGGATTGCTCTCTGGTAGTTAGATTTTGAGTCATCCACAGACAGATGCGCCCATATTCACAGTTGTCAGGTGTTAGATATTGGTTATTGTGTGTGATTTTTTTTTTTTTGGGTTGGGAATGTGCTGGCAATGTACTCGAAATTTTTATTTTCTGCGGGAATTTCTCTGTCACCAATCATTTTGTTATGTCATCAAGAATTTGGACGGTACTTCAACATCTGCAATTTTAGTTATTTGTTGAGAGAAGTGTTTTTCGTAATGCCCAAAGTCGTGAATTGTCGCAATTATACGTCATTAATTTCATTCATATTTTGTTGGTCAGGGAAATAGAGCAGCTGACCTGGAAAAGTCAGGGAAATGTCAGGGAATTTTTTTACAGGTTTTGTTAGCCACCCTGATGCTGGAATAACAATATTTTGATAAATAGCAATGAGAGTCTGTGGTCCATGAATGAAGGGTAGTGGTGGTTTGAGGTTAGGCCGTGCTGTAATGGGCTTAACTTTTGGCCTACATTCTCTTGTTCTGGAACAATTTTCTTCTTTTGATGTCGGGGGATGTGAATCTTATTTAGCATCGTGGTTTATTCTTTCATCTTCACTACTTGATGTAGCATCTGTAAACGTAGAAGATATTGTTTATTGCTTACCTTTACTGATAATGTTACAAATCCTACTTTGAACCATTAACATACAAATGTATTTAATGACTAGTGACCTTGTTATTGTAGTAGGTATTTAACAATAGCATATAATTCTTACCATTGGCTAAAGCTGTAGAAGTATGCATGAAATTCAATCTCCTTTTTTTGTTTCCTCGACTCATGTCATGAGGATCGTACGTTTTATTTTCGCCACTGTCTGAAATTAAACAAAAAGCGTAACCTTTGGCCGGCGTCACATTCAAGGTATTTGGGTTATAATTAAAAATTGAAAAATTTATGCCTGAGCACTTGTTTCTTTTACAGAATATTATTTGTATGTACAGTGTGCTGTTTTGTAGATTGTGACGTAAATAAATTAAGCTCGCAATTTAAAGTGTTAGGACTAAGTGAAAAATTCTGGAGGGTAATTCCCCACATAATTGTTAAATTTTACATAAATTTTTGTCAAGAAACGTATTTGATTTAAGACTATAAATAATGATAAATATAATATGATATGCTGGTTCCTCATGTTTTATAAATTTCTTCCCACAATTATATTCATATGCATTTTGGTGGTGTTCACATTGATTGAACCATCAAATGCAACTAAACGGGACTTAATAAATTTACAAATGTGTGTAACGGGAAGTATTTTAATTAAATTAAATACTGGATTATAGTAATATATTTTACACACCTTCGCCATCTCTGAAAATTGTATGGTTATAGTTAGTCTGCTTGGATAGCACAAGTTAACATGGTATTGCATTTAAAGCACCGTACTTGAATTTCTCAGGTAATGTACTGGAAATTGAAATTCCACTTTTGCTGGACACCCTGCTGTCTGTTGCATACTTTACCTGAAGTATTCTAGGATGAAGTGTTGCAAACTTTATAATAGCTCATGGATGTCTCAAACATGTAATTACACATTTAGAGCGGATAATAGTGAGGGAGAGTCCAAAGTGTAGAAGAACCGTAAACGCCAATAATGAACAAACCCCTTTATATTAATTTAAACTACACCTTTATATCTGTGTAGCCTGTATCGGCGCAATGCAATGTATGAACCCAAAGCCAACCGAACTGGGAACTCAAGTCTCTCGCGGATGGTTCGCGCTTCGACTCCAGGGACGGACTGCTGCCCTGACAGTGCCCTCCTGGACACTGGAGCTGGCTGCCCCTCGACGTGTTTGACAACCCTCTGGCTTGAAGTTGGCTACGACCTGTGTCGACGTCCAGCACCTCGTGTCTCCTTGCGGCGGCTCTCTTTCGCGCAGTCTTTTCGTAAGCCTTTATAGTTGGCGTCCGAGATATTATTAAAACTATCTCACTCAGCTTGCCCCGCCCTCGGCTGCGTTCATGGCTATGTTACTCTCGTAACATCACCCCCTTTGTCAATTTAAGCGGGCGTCCTCGTCCGCCCCCGGAATACTGCGTCCGACTTAGACAGAAGCTTTGTTCATGGACAGTCTGTGCGAATCAAGGCCTTACGTCCGTCCCTTGCACTGGATGATCACTGTAGACAGTATCGCCCGTAGCAGTGACATTTTTCACAACAGTCCTTTTCTGCCCACTGGGTTTGTATTTGCGACGACAAATTGGCTTTGGGTATGTCTTACGATATTTACATAGCTCATATTTTTTGTCTCTTTTTACAAATTAACATTACTCTGGTACTTATTTGGGTGTATTTACATACCTACATTGGCACACTGCGCGTTAATTTACACTTACTCCTACTTTTAATTTATAATATTATATTCCTGTGCGCTTCATGTCGCAAATGGTAGTTGGCTCATAGGGTCGGTGCTCTATTACCCCATTTACTTTGTTTACAATCATGTACTTATAAGCTGCCGCCCTACTTGGGTTGTGGGTATTGGGAAGGGTTGTTTGGTGCACCTGATATCGACAGTCTGCCGTCCTGCAGCTTATCCTATCTGTGATTTTATTATTCCTTGTCAATTTTAACTTACAATTATACAGAAAGTTTTGAAATATACAAATACAATTATTCTCAACTTTACAGTTACAATATACAACCAATTAACGTACACTACTCTTTAGACAACACATTCATTTAGTGGTTAACCTTAAATTTTTATTATATTACAATTTTTTTTACTTAATTACATCAGTTTTGAATGTCATTGTTTTTCTAATAAGTAAGTTGCTCATTGCCGATAATTAACTCCAGTGCTTTGTGATGAAAGAACATATTATAAAGTCTTCCTGAGACTTCATTACAGAGTTATTTGTACCAACTCCTATCCACTGAATTATAACGTGCGAGAAGACTTCAACAAAAGTAATTTCGAATCGTTATGAACCCGATGGTACTCTCGTATCAATGCTAACAAGATCTTTTTTTAATGACCTGACTTTTATGCAGTTTCTGTGCACAGAAATGTACCTGGGTACCTGGCGAGATACTTTTTTCTCGCCTGCCGGCCAACTTCTTAGAGTGTCATCTTCTTGCTTTCTGGAACGGCATACCTGGGCCCTACGTATCTTTTACACAGGTTGTACCGGAGGTGTTATTATCCTAGGCAGATCTGTTAGACTGAAAAATTTTAAAATATGTGTAATTTGCCTCAACATTATGTATAGTGCGATAGTTGCAGCTGCCATAATCACTTATGCCTGTACTGATGTAAGAAAATTATTTGTGGGGCTTGTAACTATATATTATATGTTAGAGGAATTATTTCCTCATATACAATGTTTGTTTGAATCTGCTTCCAGTACAGCCCTGCATGTGTGAGGAAAAATGTGTCAATTTACCAAGACCACATAGTACCGCACAGCAACCACGCCCTCGTTGCTTACATAGCTGCCCCTTGCAAACAGGACAACATGTTAACATACAATCTTACACTCTCTCAATTTTCAGTGATGTTTGCTAACTTTACATTTCTTACATTAACTAGGTGTAAAAGGGTACTTGACCCGGCCCGCCCTTTTGGTCTCCAAAATTCGATTTCTTTTATGCTGTAGAATATTTAGGCCTAACCTTAACGTTAATGTAAACATGATTTCATTAACTCGACTGCAGATTTATGCGCGATTCTCGGCGTTAGCAAATGTCTAATGAAGTCGCAAGGTGCTTCGTTTAACTTGGACTGCAGAG
>PNEQ01085228.1:0-20565 GCA_003012365.1 Medauroidea extradentata | reverse complement strand
CGAAACGTCGTAACACTGTCTGTCTGGAAAACTACTGTGTCTTGTTTCGTCTCTTCGTTGTGTCGTTTGTCTTTTCTGTATATGTCTGTTATCTGTTGCGTTTTGTCTCGTCTATTTGTTGTGTCTTTTTGTTATTTTTCTGTTCGTGTCTGATATTTGCTGTGTTTTTTGTTTCATCTCATCGTTGTGTCGCATGTTATTTTTTTTTTATTATTTGTTATTATTTTTATTTATTATCTGTTGGTTCCTTGTTTCTATTTGACCCGATTCCATTTTGGAATTTCTTGTTGTGTATGTATCTTGCTGACTGAAGTATACTCTGCTTATTTTATGGTTTTCTTTTATTTGTTTAGTTTTCTTTGACAGTCATTCAATTTGCAATGGAGTACGTCCAAGAAACTGAATCCAGTCATGCACTCCCATTGCACAGTTCTTTCAAAGATCACGTAGTAATTGTTACTTCTGAATTTTTTATTTCTACTTGACACCTAAATAGTTTAGATAACAGTAGCTTATTTGTTAACAACAAACTGAAGTTGTTATAGCATATGACAGTGTAAGCAAACATCTTTAACACAAAATTAAAAATAAAATAATACATACAATCATAATCACAATTATTTTTCTTGTTACCTTAAATTTGGTTCTGCACTATCAGATTATAAAGCAGTATATTTTAAGTTTCAATTAGTAGGCTATAGAAAAAACTTAACTTTTGTGATAGGGCCTACCTTCGAAATTAAAATAAATTTAATATAAGTGGTATTATCATAGTTGTATCACTCACACTAATTAAATTAACTTGTAAACACATTTCTTGTAGAATACATAGCAAAATTTTGCACTCCTACATCCAAAATTGAAATAATAATCAACATAAAACGTAAGTAATAATAAATAAACATGGGTAGGCCTAATTGCCCAGACCAGTTTTAAATTTTTTTGGTAATACATGTCTATTAACCAAGTACAATTTAAAGACCAGGAAATACTAAAGCTTACGTCTTCTGGTCTATTATTTTGGTAATATGTAGGTCTACATGTTTGTAGCTGGCAGGCATGAAATCTCACGTGAACTTGATATTGAATGCTATCACCCACTCTTCAATAAATATTAAATAGAGATTTTTCGTACAAAATTAATTTATTGAATCGGCACCTTGAAAAAAGCATGTTTACATAGACCTACTACAAGAACCATAAGTATTTACCGACAAATTCCGTTAAAATCAAATGTCAGTAACAATTATTTTCTGTAGTACTTTTCTGGATGGATTACCTGCTTCTTACTTTGCAACTGTTTTGTAGACATGCCAAGCTGCCGGGAGGTTGTTAGGCTTATCAAGGCTGAGCATTCACCCAGTTACCGTCTTCCGAAACACGTCGTAATACCCGGTTGGCAATTACAGGCCGGGATTTGCAATATATTAAATATTCGCACAGAATAATTGCAATAATAACTTATAAGATTCACAAACACACACGAACACACGAGAAGCTCACACTCGCAATGGCCGTCCTTTATTTGTTGCCGGTGCAGGTCGACTGATAATGGTGCAGTTGTTTGTCAACTTATAGAAATGACGCAATTTGAATAGACTAAAATAGTTAACTTACTAATGCTGGATACGGAGCTGTGTTAATGTATTACGTTTCCTACCAAATGCTTAGGAAGTTTTCACGTATAATACACACTATTTTCAACGTCGGCGATGGAAGTTAACCAATTTGTTGTACAGAGTTGCCACTACTGCTTCATCAGGCCATACGATGAGGTCAGGTTGTTTTGAATGGTATGTTATTCTGGCATGTGTTAGCAATATTGGTAGCATCGGCTGTCAAAATACGGAATTCTTATATGAAATGGACTTTACCGCATAAACCATTCAAGTGGCCACTTGCCGGCGTTACTAAGCTAAGCTTATGCAGGTGAAAGTGTTTATTTAAAACTACTTACGGCGAGTGACATCAGAGCAATACCGTTCTAAGAGCATTATGCCAAATGTCATCCTCCACACACATCTGAAGCTTTCTTTATCGCGACCAAAAATATGAGAAATGTGTGTTTTGGCCGACATTTATAGGCATATGCATACTATTGGAGAATCTAAAACAAGTATAGACGTATGCAATACAATATCTTAAATATTACGCCATGACAACACGGTGCCAGCTCTGAATTTCTTATAGACGCGAGTTATTAGCGCGAAGACTATGCCAGTTTAGCGACTTGCTCCTAGAGGCCAGGATGCAGTGTGCAGCGTGTTGATTGGCCACCCTTAATGTTTCTGCACGTCTAGACGTCAAGTACTGTCATACAAGTGGCTGCTTAGACATCATTTGATCTATTATTTTACCATCGAGGATTTATATATTTATGGGCGGAATTTTTAACGCCCTTCCCGTTCAAGCACAAGGAAAACAATGTTTTCTAAGAGCTATATAAAATATTTTTCTGGTATTTTCCCTACCAAAAATGGTTTGTGATCGCAAAAAAAAAAAAAAAAAAAAAAAAAAAATAATAATAATAATAATGCTGGCACTTCTAAAGCATAGTAGTCACATAAAATTATTTTGTTTGTTATGAAATAATTTTGGAAGAAACATTTCCTACGAAATTTCTTTTTAAGTGTACAGACTTTTAATAATATTTTACTACATTACACATTGCATGTTTTGTTCTGATATTAAATAACAGAAAAATAGATGCACATGAGAAGCGGATTTTTACGATTTTAAACCTGTGTTTAACTCATTATGATTTGAAATTTATTAACATAAATACACGCCTATTAGTGTATTGATAGTGGTCCTCGTTATAAAACACTACATGAGTTGTTAAAACACTACGTGAGTTGTTTAGTTGAGTATTTCACTCGAATTGTGTGGATAGCATACTATCAAATAAAAATTTTCCTAAGTTCTGTCAGCTGTTAGCAAAACAATTTAAGGATGTCCGAGCAGAGTTTAAGATCAAGGCCAAATAAAAGAGGGTGGTTAGGCTTCTTTTCCATAAGACGGTGTGCTAAGGGTGGATTGCAGCGTCAAGTGAGGGAAATCTTGAGATAAAGGTGAAACTTAGGACAACTTGAGTGAAATCTGAGAATTTTTCGTTTGCATTGCAGAGACACGAAACTGACATATCTCAGTTGAGGTGGAAAGTTACCACAATATTCGCGAGAAAAATAATGTCTCTTCGTGCATCGACTTGTGAATGTACGTAAATAGTATATTATTTCTCATTTATAATGCCCAAAACTTACGTGATAGCGATTTGTTAACTTATGTTTAGTGTTTCGCATACTGTAAAGCTGAAAAATTGCAAAATAAAAATTATATAAAATACGACGTCGATTTTGTTTACAAAATGGCATCGTAACCACTTTGTTTATAAAACGGTATCGTAACCATTTTGTTTGATAACAAAAGTGACAGTAATAAAACACAAAATCGCTTTCATGTAAAAATTTACAACGAATATAAATTGTGTTGTAGATGCTAATGCAGTCTTTCATTTACATCATGATTATGTTCCTCCTCTAAAATATTACAAATAAATTAAAAATAATCATATTACTCTCCTCCATGTGACATTCTAAGCTCAATTTACGACCACCATGATTGATTTGCAGCCTGAGAAATTGTTACGGAAAGTCTGAGGACAACTCTAGAAATTCTTAGTTCCTTATATTTCACTCACTTTTCGTCTCTGCAATGAACATTTACCACAGGTCACTCAGAGACGCCTATGATTTTTCTCAACATGACTGTGCAATCGGCCCTAAATTACCTTGCAGCGGTCTGCCACAGTTATGAAGTAGGCTATCTGTACATGGAAACACTTACTGGGTTCTACTTGAGTACAACCAATTACAATGTTCATGTGTCTCTTGTTATCGCGAAACTGTCACGATACACTTTCCTCACATCATATTATCCGAGGTGTACAGCACGCTCTCACGAAAAATCACGAATTGTACTAACAATTATTTTATTGTCTAATGTTTAGCATACACATGTTTGGCTACTATGAATTTACCAATAGATACGTAACTCCGAAATAAATGGTTTTTAGATTCAAGTCCATTTGACCTTTTTTGATTGTTTTAATGTAAGGAACACATTCCCGAACATAATTGACACTAACAAACAATTTTTTTCGATTATTGAATCTTTTTCACATTTTTCCTGGGACAAATATCGGAAAATGATGTAGAAGAGTAAAGTGAATTTTAGTGAATTTTGGATTTGTTATGGTGAAAAATGTGTTCTTTAATATTTATCTTCACATTTTTGGTCGTAAGACGAATCGTTTTCGAGTATACGTAGAATTTTTTAAACATTTTTCCGAGGCAAATCCCGGGAAAAAGTTAAGAACGATTAAAATTGATTTTGATAACCTTATGATATGTTAATCTACAATTTTTTCTGTGAATTTTGATGTTAACATCTTTTACATGTCTTAATTGAAACTTTACTTTTCCATACCCTTCCTGTTTGGGGATAAATCATTAAATTCCTCCCAAACTATCGATTTGTATACCCATGTTCATATACACTTTTTTCATGTTATTATGTAAGGAACATGTCCCCAAAATGTTTGACACCAATAAAGATACATCCTGTATATTTGCATATTTAACCAAATTGAAATTAACTACCTGGTTCAAAGACATGTATGTTTCCAGTACAGTTATGCTTACATCTACATGTTACACAACAAAACTGAAGTGTTATAGGTACACACATCGCTGCGAGCAGGATTACTATGACTCGTCCATTTCTTACACCTTCGTGGTATACATCATTTTGTGCAAGAAGCTGTTTTATCTACGGTCTACCGGCATTTGTTTCCGATACATTTAATTACAATGTTAAATTACTACGTTCCTTCACTGAACATTTAAGAAAAATCAGTTTTACGCATAACACATACATAAATGCTATGGTTTGAATTTAGCCAGAATATAAAAAAACATAGTGTAAGAGCAGAAGAACTTAGTGAGTTCAATGACATGCAGTGCCAGCTGTCTGTTCATTGGCTGCTGTCCAAGCAGTATCCAGTTTCACAACAAACTAAGTATGCCCGCCTTTACTAGATGGTTTCTTATTGATTCAGTGCTGTCCAGGAAGTATCCAATCAACTGTGGTCCAATTGCAATCAAATACAAAGTTTACGTGCGTTCGGATTCGATGATGTTTAAAAATTAGTACACGAACATTTCGGCCACTACTGAGAGCACACAGCAAACATATGACGTGTACTGAGGTTGTCTCAATAGGGCAGAGTTAGATGGATGCATGAACCAGGAGACCACAACAGAGCAGGCAGTGTGGATCGTGCAGTATGTAGTGTGCATGTAGTGTGAAGTATGAAGTAAACAGTATGTAGTGTGCAAGTACGCAGCACGTTCTTGTGATATGCACAGGGAATACCAGCAGAAGGTATTGTGATCTTCGGCTCGCAGCTGCACACACATCTGACTGGCTCACGTGTGTTCACACGTCACTTCCGTGATGGTGAGGAGCTGCCGGAACTGAACAGAGACAACCACTACAGCACACACTTCCAGGAGATCCGCCTGCTCAAGAGACCAGTCCGTGTTCTACCGGTGAGCTTGACCTCATCGTAACTACCGCCCGTCACTTCCTTGTGTAGCCAGAGTAGCTGGCTGGTCATGTATTGACAGTTCTACGACTTCGTCAGTTGACAGAACCTGTTTCCTCTCCCCACTCCGAAGGGGGTTGTGCGTGGCGGCGACGCATGGAGGGGAGCGGGGCAGATGTGGGAGTAAGGGGAATTGTAGGGGAAACGTTCTAAGAGATGACGAGGTGGTACGAGTGACTGTCTCCGTCTATTGTTACAGGAGTAGCTGATCATTTCATGTGCTGTGTTTCATCATTATCAAGCAACCATTACGTGTACATATAACTTTATACAATATACATCTCCTGATTTACATAAGTAAATGGCCACTCCCTCTTTCTTAGAAATAAATCATGCATTTACTTCTCTGCTAAAAATTTGCTTTTCACTCTTAAGCCTAAATTAATGTTACGACTTTTTTCAATACGAGTAGCTAGTCACTATTGCTGACACAATAGTTGCACAATCCAAAATTTTATTTAATATTCTAACGATATGACCTTGGTTTAGGAGATTGTATTTTCCGAACTGATTAAACTTGATGACATTTGAAACGTTCTAGAAAGTATTGTGCAAAGCAAACGTACTTTAGAATATTCAAAGTTTCTTTATTGAATTCAATATCTACAGGAACGATCTTTAGTACTTCGACTTCTAATAGTTATGAAACAGCTGAATATAGAAATGCAATATGTGTAAAAAATATTCACACACCATCGCGAAGTCAGCGTGCTTTATCTGCAGCATGCCGGAATTCGAAGATGTTCAATTCTTCCCACATGTGGTCTAGTACTTTCAACTTTACTTTATTAATGGGTGCGGAAGGGTTGTACAAAAGCAAGAACTAAAAATTTTATTCAGACATAATTATTTTAAATAATGAGGTAGCATATTACTTCATACAGTTTAAAAAATACATATCGATGTCTTAGAACAAAAATCTTCAAACTCCAACTCTGACACTGACTTCAATAGTAAACAAAAAAAGTAACCACCAAGATCCTATATCGTTACATATACTTAATAATATGTTGTATTGATTAATAGTTAGTTATAAATATGGCTTGATTAAGTTTGAAGCAATCATTACGTAGTTGCCTGATAGTCGTTCGTGAAATTGAAAAACTCGTACCTGAACCGCAATGACTTGTGGGAACACTAAGTGTTGATATAGGAAGCTGGTAACAACTTGAGGATTGGCGCATATTTTCTGTTGTGAAGGTGGTTAATTTATATCAGTGTCTCATGTGATAATAGGCGTTGCAGTTGTTTTGATTGTGAATCAACAGAATCTATCCAACAATGCCTCGGAGAAATTAGGTAGCTTAGATAGTGACTTTCTTACTTAATACTGTGTATGAATGAACCTTGTTGAAACAATTGAAAGGAGCAAGTAAGTGAAGTAATGCCAAGTAGTGTATAGTAAAGGAACATTGATGTGGTTGTCAGGGAGATGCTCTGGTTACAACTTGCTGGTACCGTACACAAGACAGAGCCAATGTGACCTTGGGAGGGTTCTCCATCAGCGAGGAGATGTGCGTCAACTACGTCCACTACTTCCCTAAGGTCGAGCTGGAGGTTTGCAAAAGTTCCATCAGCGACCAGGCGCTCAGCACTTACTTCCGCTTCCTACGCGAGTGAGTCCTCATTCATACCAACCAGGGCACTTGTGTTGTCCGGTCACTTAGTTGCAATAACAAACATTAAGTTGTATTTGCTATAATACTTTAACTGTTAATACATTTCATAGTTATAACATTTCGAAACATTTAATTTTTGTAATATAAGTTACACAACTTGAAATAAAATAATATCCCATATATAAGTAACTAAAATTTTCAATTACAGATTTCTTTCTGAAGTCAAAGACATTTCAATGTATTAAAATATTCTTATTTAATTAATGACATATCACTGTGTACAGTTTAACGAATCTTTTTATAGTTAATGAAAGTAATGTTATATAACGGCGTTACGGCACTTATTTTATACTGACATCCTCTGACAAAATATATACAAGTGTATTGGTCTGACGAAGGAGCAACAACATATTCGGCACGATCGATATCTACAATGTGATGTCATAGTTACGTCATGTATAACATGCGATCGTATTTCAAGTCTTGTACTAAAGTTTACACGCTGTTGTTTATTTTGTACGATTTGTGTAAATACTTTAGACCTATTAATGCGAGACCTGAGCAACATTACACCAGGTATGGTATTGTTAGTTAATCCTTTACATTTTATGGCTGTTATTTTTCCATTGTTGGCATACGTTATTTTTGTCCAATAATTAACAGCTAGCAGGTTTTT
This sequence comes from Medauroidea extradentata, assembly GCA_003012365.1. Classification (NCBI taxonomy): domain Eukaryota; kingdom Metazoa; phylum Arthropoda; class Insecta; order Phasmatodea; family Phasmatidae; genus Medauroidea; species Medauroidea extradentata. The sequence goes on along the minus strand of PNEQ01085228.1, from coordinate 12,602 downwards.
TGTGTGATTGCACACCACGTATACAATTTCAAGGCTTTAGGTAAATGTTAAGGTTTGATTTTTATTGATAAATAGCTTTAATAATTTTTACTATTTTTGTTATTTTACAAAATTTGTTTCTCTTAAACATTTATCAAACGTGTTGCAAGTTGTTCAAAGTTATATAATTAATAACCCGTAGTCAAATGTTTAATTTTAGTTTTTGCGGAGAGGTATATTTTTCCCGTTATTTGGAGCAGTTTGACGGATTGTTGAGCTTGGTGGCAAGTACACATTTTGTAGCGTTTTCTTTATAAATGGCTATTCAAAAAGTGCTAATATTGATATTTTATCACAAAGTAAATCGAAATTATTTCTCCTTGTTTGCAATTTGTCTAAATTTGCCTAATAATTATAAAATTATTGTGTTACGAAGCCCGTGCGTGAACAACACTAGGGCTCGAGGAGTTTTATTGAAACAAGTTACATACTTCTGAGGATAATGTTGGCAGACATTGCGGTGATGTGAGGCAACATATACCATACGCCTTCCACTCTTCAAGTTACTTATCTTTAAAGTACTAAATCTCTACTAACGCGCTTTTATTAACTTCTCCTGTATGCAAAGGGATCAATTCAATTTTTTCACCCACTTTCAGACGTTCGAATTAGTTGAAATTTTACGCACGTTTTACGGTTCTATGACAATACAATAATTTCATAGCTATGACATGATATTCTCATCCACTATGAAAAAAAAATGGCCGTCTAGCTGCGACAGAAAAGTTAATGTATTTAAGCAAACTACTTTTTAAGTAAAGCGTTACTTAAAACTTCCATTTTTATTTAAGAATAAACAAAATATATATTTAATTTTATAAAAAAACATGTTTTCTCAAAAATATGAATTAAATAGTTGAAACTAACCTCTAAATATGAAGAATTTGCTTAACAGCGAATCGATGTCCTATAATTAAGGACTATTATTAAAATACATTATTAGTCAAAAATATAACTTTAATGTAACAATTACAGGGAAGAGGTGCTCATTGCTTGTATTTCATAATGACTCTAACTTTATGGATAGTTACTGATAAAAATTTCAGACAACCGTTTTCAAGCACTCCATGCTTTTTGACTTTAAAGTTAATTTTTGTGAATGACTTTATTCTTATTTTAAGCATTACGTACCCAGGGATCCTTACAGTATTAAATTTATGCGATTACTGCTAAAAGCCGAAAATGCAAATAATTTTAGTGAACGAACTTGGACATAAATATTCCCCAAGACATTTTTCAGCCTGATTATTATCAGACATAACATCTTAACCAGTATGTGGAAAACGCATCTGACTTATATTAATCGATTGGGTTAGATATAAATAGACCTTTTTTTAAATTTACTCTTCAATTTAACTATGCTTTAACTTCTTAAGTGCAAGTACAGCATAAGTCCTAAAATCATCGCATACAGTCAGTTCCCATTTTTTGACCTTGTTACGTTTCTATTTTCAATACTAAAAATTTTTTTCCAAGGAAATAAAATGTTTCCATTTATATTTGCAGAGTTTAGCTACATAGATCACTAAAGCAGTGTTAGTATTAGCAATATCTGCTTGCTTGTCAGTTGGTAATCCAAGTATGTCACTGCAATAAGCTGACACGAGTAGCGGTGGTGCAGTGCTTAGACAACACCCCTCCACCAAGACATTACGGGTTAAATTCCCCAGTAAATAGCTCCTGATGATTACACGTAGCAAACGTGGTCGTCTTTGTTGTTGTCTTTTCTTGGTGTACTCCCGTTCCCCTGCCCTCTCATTCCATCATTGCTTCGTACTTATATGATTCTCGCTAGAATTTAATATATAGACATTCAGATCAAACCAAATTTATCCAATTCACATCATTTTATAAATGGACGAATAAATGTGTATCTACATAATAAATAATAGTTTGCAACTGCGCCTTTCATGTTCCAAATACGTTACAATCAAAAACAACGAAGTAACAGTGAAAGAGTACATGTAAAATGTTCAAAAGTGTAACCAGGTTGAAAGAATGCATGTTGGTAACATGGCGGACTGCGCAGGTGGGAAGGACAGGCGACATCACCGCAGCATGGAGTGTCAGACAACTACCAGGCGGTACAGTGGACACCAATGAGAGCGCGTATACTGTCAGAGGTGTACCAGCAATCACCACTATCCATGCAGTGTAACCAATCATCAGGTGAACGCTTCCCAGGCTACTGGGAGAACATGCCTCCAACAACAGAGCTCAGGCCACTCCCTCCACCAGCAAGACAGTGTGCCATGCTTGTACAGTAGACAGTCTACTAGCCTCTGCTCCTCCTATAGTAACCTGTCACACCTTGTAGCTGCATACAGTCCTCCTTCTAACATACTCCACCTTCCTGCTGTCACACTGCTTCAACATGGTGAATATGTCACGTGGAGACTGATACAAGCCAGCCTGCCAGACAAGGCTTGAAGCATCCTATCTTCATGTTCATTTCTGTATATCCAGCTAACTTAGTCCTGAGGACAACTCTCACATCCAAGAGACCGCTACAATATTCCGCTTCTGTATATATGTCTGTTCTCGGCCTAATGTATCGGAGAATATGTACTACTTAACTTAAAAATGTTTACATCATTATTGTACATACATTAACCTGAACTATGGATTTTTGTTGTTTGTGCGTACAAAACTGTAGCCTACTTGTATAAAATTGTAGTCCACTTGAATACATTGAACTAGTTTGAATGTCAAAATATATGTGCAAATACTAATAAATGCCATATCACAATGTTCAGCAAATTTATTGGGTCCTATAGAACTATTTATTGAAGCCCCAGAACACTTATAATACAGATCGAGATGTGGTTGGTGTGCGTACTGCTTGAACAACGCCAGTAAGTATACCGCTGGTAAGTGTTTGTGATGATTCGAACCTTTCCTTGATATTCATGTTCTGTTTTCATCATGTTACTGATTGGGCTCGGCCGTATACACATAACTCAAGGCCTATCACACGACCAAATATTTATTGCATAATATTTGTTAAATTGACTCTAATTTTATAGCCATTCAATCAGGTTTATGTAAAAAAAACATTTAAGCATCCACTTGACAAATTATTACACAGCTTCCAACCAAATGAAACTAATTAATACTAATGTAGCTTTTTAAAATTATGAACTCATTCCGCACTATAATAAAGTAGGCTAAATTTTAAAAGCAAAAGTTATTTTATATTATTATACTTTCGTCTGTCTTCACATAATGTATTAATAACCTTAAATTTACCTACTTTGCTCACTTATACTTCTCAACGAAAGTTTGGCATAACACATATATTTTATATGTAGGTTATATAGCCTTCAGATGACTGTCCTGGGTTGCGATGTTTAGCCTACACACACACACACACATATATATATATATGTATATATAAGTAGTGTGGTTATGGGGCTCCGAGCACAAGTGGCTGGTGGTTAGGGATTATAGGATTCGTGGCGGTCATATTGGATTATGTCATCGCCACCATCTTGAATTGCACCACTTTCTAAATTTTCCAATATTCCCTAAATTTCAAAAATAAAAATAAAATAAAAGTCCTATTTGAACAATCCGCCATCTTGGAATAATTTACCCGCCAAATTTCTACAGTAATTTGTTTACATGTCCTGGAGCCCTCCATATTTAATTTTTAAAAATTACCACCAAATAATTCACTTGGTCGATAAGCTCTACTCCTTCGATTAATAGATTATATTTAGTTCTAGAAATGACCGCCCAGAGTGCTACTTTCAGAAGCCGTCTTTGTTTACTATTTACTCATTTGTATTCGTTTCCACCAGGCTGCATGTGTGTTTAAGGGTGATGTGTAATGTACCATAGGCAGGACTCTCGCCATATCACCAGTATATATTTTTTAACGCATCTAGTATTGATGGGTACATTGTCGCCATAGTAATTTGTTTTTGTTTAGTGTAATAACAAATGCATGATTATTTCCTTCGATAAATTATTTATTGTAATTAAGAAATCACGCATGTTTCGGAATTGCCCTCACATTTTACCCAGGGTTTGGGACTGGCAACACCAATATACTAAAGTAGTGCTGGTAGGTTTACAACATCGAAAATCAGAAACCAAGAGAACTATACACAACACAAAACCCATGAAATACAATAAAAAAATGGAATAATCTTGATGTTAGAACAACCTACATATCTAGAAGACACAAAAATGAACTTCAAAGAAGAGAGCTACATGTCACCCTATGAGCATTACAAGGAAACTATACAACAACCAATTATATTTACAAGAAAAACACAATAATTCATTATATTTACAAGGAAACTGTACAAACCATGATATTTACAAGAAAAACACAATAATTCACAATATTTACAAAAAAGAAGAATGTACACCAGTCCATAATATGTGCACCTCAATATAGCCATAAGGAGGTTTGCCAATTCCGTATTCACAGCTGACTCGCTTGTCATCTTTCCATGTAAGAGCTACCTGACAAAGACCCTCTTATCTTGCTGCTGTTCCAGGAGAGTCGTGTAATCAGCAAACATGATTTTGTTCTTCACTGCGAGCTTCTGGACCACTTTGTCTCGCTTAATTTCTTTACCTGCATACTTGTAGTAGTAAAGTTTTGCTCGCAGGCCTACAAATTCCATCGTGATGCCTCTCCCACACTCATATTTAAACTTGCCCTCCACTTTCTTATTGGTGGGCGAGTATCTAGGATGCTGAGGAGGGTACGGACTGGTGTCAAATTCCGACATGAAGTCGGCGTCTGCTGACAAATCTTTGTAAAAATCCAGCTTCCTGATGGCATAGGCGAAGGAGTCTGTGCCCATATATGTCAGCTCAAGGTTATCCCCCTAACGAACCTTAATCACATGGTAATGGCAGAGAACAATAAAGTTTTAGAGAGGTCCTAGACTGCAAACTCTACATATATTGGCTTGTAAAGCAGGACCTCCTCTTTCTCCAACTTTATCAATGACAAGAGTTTCGAGAAAATTATGCGTTCCTTGAATGTTGGCTTGGCGACGAGTTTCTTCACTTTGCTCTCTCTCTGCAAGCAAGTTCCATTCACTGCCTTTGTCTCTTGTTCTCCATTAACTTACCAAAGACAGAGTTGTTGGCAAGTTTGAAGAAATCCTTCTCGAATTCATTTTTGGCAGCTTGACACTTTGCAGTGTTCAGCACAATATAAAGTTTGAGCCAGGGACTCTGCTCGAATCTAAGAACCCTATGTACTTTTACCACATTGAATCCATGCGGGACTGCCTGCTTGAGATTATGGTACTGTACCATACAGTCATTTTCTTCCAGAGTTGTAATGAGCTTCTTCTGTTTACTTCCAGAAGGGCACTGATTCACAGGAAGAAATGGTAAGTCCTTATGTTCTCTTAAGGTTGGCTAGGTACTCGACATTGATTCTATGATGTACCCTAATGATTTCTTATCTTGAACCTGCATGAAATCGAAGTTGGTATCAACCCATTCAAAGTCCCGCAGAGGTAGTGGCAAGCACATGGCCCAACCATACAAATTATTGGCATCCAAAAATGGTACATATTTGGGTGGCTGACTGGCATTGTACAAGTCTGGAGCATATGTATTGTTACCAACAATATGCCAGGTGATGCATTGTGCTACACCTCCCCGGAACCAGGACACTATAAATATATGGATGTTGTACTCGACCAGCAATTCCAGTTTGACCCCCGTCATAGAGAATCCTGCAAGACTAATGTAATGAGTACAGTCAAGTCCATATGTGCTAATACATAGCCGCCTAAAATTTTCAAAAATGCTACACAGAAGAAGAAAGTCTGTCTTGAGGTACACATCACTGTAGTTGCCTAGTGTCTTGCAGCCGAACTTGAACCAAACATTTTGGACATGATTGAACTCCGTTCTGAATTATACGAGACAGTAAGTCTCTTGTAGAAGTCTTCTTTCTTCGGTAACTGAGACTCTTCAAGCTTCCCTTATGATGTAACACACCTTTTCTCCTCACCAGCTCCATCTCTTCGGGTCTGAAAAACTTGGCTGTTCATGTGAACTGGCTGGCAGGTAGGTTCTCGGTTAGCTGTGCAAAGCTGGACGACATGAAGTGGTAAGAATCTATAAACTGAATCGCGAATCGTTCCCCAAGCTGCTTCGAGAATGTAATGAGCTTCCCTTCTGAATGTGGAATATATTATGAAAATGTCTATATCATATGAAAGTTCCTTGACGATAAAGTGCTCATCATAGCTCAAATTATAGATGAATACTGGAAGTTTCTTCGGGCGACAGCAGGGCATGTTACATTCGTAGCAGGCAGGGCCCAAATACTTCCCTGAGAAATGGCAATGGTCATACAGCTTATGATTTTTCTTCGTGAATGAATTCGAGCAGTAGCAGCATTCCTCAGCAGACAGATGATAGAGTAATTCTAGATTGTGCAAGGCTTCTATGGGCTCACTCACTTCGTATATCACCTTCACGTTATTTGCAATCTTCACCACATCACGTATGAAGTTTTTCGCAACCTCAGGTTCTGCTTCTGTGTGTCTGCACAATACGGACTCTGTGGGCAGGTTCAAAGTTTTCACAGCAGGAATCTTGCTTGCGGCTTGCAATATTTTGTGTGCTCCTCTAAGCACTGCATCCCTGAAAGTCTAATCACACAAGGTATGTCATGATAGAAAGTGAGGCATCTTTTATATACATGGATTGCACCTTTATGAGCGGTTACCTGAAAGGGAAAAGTTCTTAATGTAGACGAAGTGGCTCTTGGAGTCAGTGGTAAGAATCAGCAGGTCGAAATATTCTTCCTTCTCCTCCTTCACAATCCTTCCAGGAATAATGATTGTCATCATTAACAGAAAACACATTTACACTAACATTAGGATTGATTGCCTAAAATGTCTTGATCTGGCACAATGGTGTAGGGAAATCTAGTCCTGTAAAATCAAACTTTGTTTCCAGGTCATGGTACCAATGGTCGACTATCTAAGGATTTTTCTTTTCCATAAATCCCGCCACTTGAAACACTGGTGGTCGTTGTTCTGAGGATTGATTATCGCTTCTCTAGCCTTGATATCAGTTGGTAGGTTAATGTAGCTGAATGCATGTAGAGGGTCAAACTTATTGATGCGGAGCTGTAGATGCTTTACAGCAGTCAGAGTCCAAACCAAATCTTTGCCCATTTTAGTCTTCCTCCTCCTCACAGATCTTTTCCAAGCTGGCTGCAACAGCTTCCTCGACATCATCAGCATTATAAATTGGAATATTTCTCGTCTTGAAAGCCCTCTGGTCTTCTTCCTCCTCGTGTGGCTCTGGCTTGCCATACAAATATTCAAGCTACATTGGCTTGATTGTGGTGCTGTAGATGGACATGCTTGATCCAAACGACGATGTTTGGCAGCTACTGTTGTGGTAAAAGTCCCAGCAATCTGTCTCTTCGGAGGAGCAGGCCCATTGCACTTAGCAGCAAACCTCGAAAGAGCGTCTGCCCTGGTAAAGTCTTTCTCACACATTGTGCATGTGAAGGTCTTCTTTTCTTGGTTAAACTTGTAAGAAGTCTCATGGTGATGTGCATCCCCTACATGAGCAAATACTGCATTGCAGAACTTGTGGTGTGTATATGCTGGCTGGACAATATTCCCATGGAAAGTATGGAAATGGTGTCCCATATTGTCTTTGCGGGCAATGGTCTTCCCGCATCTGTAGTAAATCTGTTTTCTCTTGTTTGGCGTCATTAGCATTACAGTTTCACTTGTGACGTAGGACATTACAGCGAACAGTAAATCTCTGCTCATAATGCCGGCATTGAAGGTCTGGATGTATGACAGCAGAGGTTGAAGCATCTATGGCTGAAGCAGAAGATTCGACGATAACTAGGTATCTTCACTAGAGTGGAATGCGCGATGGCAGCTCGATGCTGAACCAGGAGATAACCCAAACTTAAAACACTGAAGATCGAAGACACGAAAACATAATAAAGGCCTGGCCACACATATCAGGGACAGAGAATAAGCGTGTCAATACCAGCTCAGGGGCGGGCGGCTTCGGTTTCCCAGCCACTCCTGATCTGTACCGGGAGTGAGCAGACACACTGTTCAGGAGCAGGTACGGGCCACATCCGGAGAGGACAACAAGCAGCCTGTACCAATGTGTCGATTAGGTGTGTTGTTTCTGCACTTTACGGAGATGTTTACAAGCTCTAAAAATAGAGACTTAGCACTTATAGCAGTAACATTAGATAAATAGGAAGAGGAAAGACGAGTTGAAGTGAAGGAAAAAAAACTGTGGGTTCACAATGCTTGGAAAAGTATACTTGTTGAAGGGGAGTTTATAACTTTGCTCCCTCATCTGATGGATGACGAAACTAAATTTTATGAATATTTTAGAATGACGCAGTCAACATTCCAGTATATATTCTTGTTGCTGGAGGTACAACCTGAGTAAAAAAAGTACTTTTTGGAGGCTTCACATTCCAACAAAATAGCGTCTGGATGTGTGATTGAGGTAATTTATTAACTTTGCTACGTTTCTTTCGTGCTCTTATCACGTACAGAAATTTTTCTGTCCCATATTTTCAAATGCAGTGTCACCAGAAAATTAAAAATGTTTAATATTAAAATGCTAACCTTTTTTATGTCGGTGCAAAGAACTCAGTTTGTAGTGAAATGTGTTGACAAAAATTTATACGGTTTGTAACCATACAATGCACAAATCAACGTAAGTTAGACATTAAAAAAATGTTGCATCATTCACCAGTAAGAAATTATTTTGCTCTATTTCGGCTTATTATGTTAAATAGATATTGATAATACCTTGGGTGCAAGAATATGAAGAACTTTGTGGTATCTCTCTAAAAAAAAAGTATATGCAAATAACGATAAATTGGTTTCAAACCAATATAGGGGTTCTTCGATATTGATATTATTTGTCAAAAAATACAAAAATAAGCAAACACTACAAAAACATGTGTAGGTTATTTTTGTGATAATAATCATGCAAGTAAGTAAAAACAGGAAAAAAGGGGCGTAAAAGTTGTAGCTTATGAATTACACAAATACTTATAATAATAGTAATAATAATACACCATTTAACTGAACTATAGGATTACCGCCTTCTTCTATAAAAAAATAGTCTGTGCTTGTTTTTAAAATTACTAGCGGCTTGTTTATATGTTTTACATCATGAACAGTTAGAAAAGTTGGTAAAACTTTTTTTCTCTAAGTTGCATTGTTATTCCTAGTGTTTTCAATTAACAATGGCAATATAAATAGAAATGAAGAAATATAAATACAAAAATAATAGTCAGTTTATAACCATCCTGGGGTTGGGGGTTGCGGAGGTGAATTATAAGTAGATTTGTGTGAGCTGATGGTAACTGACGAAGGCGATGGATGATTTGAAAGCACAAACAGTGTCGCAGGATGATTCACGAACCCAGACGAACATTGGTAACCCATTATTTGTTTGAGTTCAATCTCTTGTACAATGGAAACATTTTTTTTTTTTTTTTTGCTTGGTTCAATAGAACTGGGTTCAGATTTTTTAAGGTATGGGAAATACTGGATAAAGAATCATCCCCAGCATGAAACTGTTTAGGCTGCAGTTCCGGCTCCTTCGACATTTGCTTTTCTGTTTCCTTCTCTTCGAGAATGAAGTGCTTTCACTGGTCTCGGATTTCTTTTTTAAATTTGTTTGGCTTCATGAATTCGTTTGTGCTGTACTGACTTCTCTTGAAGTGGCTACTTTTCTTTTAAATTTTGCTGTCATTGTTTGGCTTTTCCAGTGTTCCCAGTATTTCCCCAGTTCGTAAATCTGGTTCCATTTGTACGCAGGTTTCTTCTTGCGCGTCATTATCACATTCTTTGTACATTTCTTCTTCTTTATCGTTGTCTCCTCGCTCATTTCTAACAATTAATTTTTACAGGGTACTGGAATGATTTTTTCTTCTGGCTCATTTTGAGTTTAAGTCAGATACTTCGATGCCACAAATTACGCGAAGTTACTTACTTAAGTGTTTTGAATATACGATTTAATGGTGTACTGAACAAATATATTATAGTTTAGGAGTACCGTATTGAACATATTTAATTTATAAAGTTATAACATTCCAAACAATTATTCATATTATTTGACCATTATACATGAATGAGAGTAAACTTATATAATCTCGTTTTTCAGATATCAATCTCTAAACTTTTATTTCGATGGCAGGAATTACTGTATTAAGTTTCCATACTTTGAGAATACCAAAGCGGGCGAATTTGTTCAGTTCATTACAATCACACCATTTAAAATTGTTTGTCAATCTACCGAGATATTTATTATATTGTTGTCTATGTCTATCCTTGATTCTACACTTCTATTAATTCAATTGATATTTATAACCATTTATTGTTACCATACTGGTTACGTGCATGCACTCGCACAAGAATAATCACTGATTAAGCATTAATAATTTCACTTGATTTTACGTGTTGCTTGCAACAGGAGACACCTTCAAGACAATCTCATTCAGCTACAGATTTGGTCGATCAACCATTGCGGCTACTGTCCATGACACATGTAAAATTATTGTCGATGTTCTTTTGGAATATGTTATGCCTGTACCTACAGAAAACCAGCGGAATGCTACTGCTGATAGGTTTTAGGACAGGTGGTAATACCCCAGTTGTGCCGGAGCATTGTATCATACAAACACTGGTAGTTTGTACTGGAACCATACAAATACATTTTCTATTGTGCTTCTTGCTCTTCTAGACTCTTTTTGAAATTTCATTGCAGTTGATAAGGAAGCTTATGGAAATAATTCAGCCCCGAGAGGGGGGGAGGGGGGATTCTCTCTACTTGAAATCTCGGAAAATCTTTGCAATACAATTCACTGAATATTCAAAACGGCAGGAAGCTTCTTGGAACTGATATTGAGCTACCGATGGCCATTGTTGGCATGAACTCCCCTCGTAAGTGTGCGACTTGGTGGCGCCTGTGGCTGTCTCTAAGACTGGTGACGTAGATTGTGACTGTATGAAGGGAGGAGTAGGGAGGTCTTACAACACAATGGCTGGAGGGGAGGGGATGCATACAGGGATGAGTCACCCGAGTTCTTGTGACGTCAGTCTACGTTAAGATGTCGAGTAATACGTATGAGTGAAGTAGTGAGGATGACAACGCTATTGACGAGCTCTATGATGCCGTGGCTGGATCGTCGAATATTCCAGGGGCATCAGCTGCACCACTACCACCACCATCGCCACTGATTGGACTGTGTCAGAACCACTGCCTCTCCGACGACGAGGTGGAAGTCGTTGGGGTCTATGGACCAACCAAGCTGCTCTCTGACTCCTCCCGGCTTCCCTACAAATGGAGACCAGCATCATGGCGACACATGATGGCGATGGCACTTTTGGTGCCGTGGTATGAAGTATGAAGAGGATGACGATGATGATGATGATGATGATGAGGAGGAGGAGGTTGAGCAGGGTGCCTTCCCTTATGGAGAAGGTGAAGAAAGAGGAGGAAGACGAGGTACAGCGGGAGATCCTTGTGCTGCGTGCCCAGGTTTGTGGTCAGCAGGAGATCCTGAACCCATGGCTCCAGCTACAGGCTCAGCACACCATGGCTGAGATCCAGTGTGCCTCCACCATTCACTTCCAGGAGGCAGTTCTACCTTCTGAGGACTTTGGTGGGCTGAGGACCTGCCCAGCCACCTTCAGAAGTATACTGTTTTGTATAAAGTGTTTTAATTAATGTGATAATGTTTTAATTAACATCGTGTGTTTGAGAGACATATTTAATATCCCTGTCACTACATTTACTTAAACAGCATCAGATGAACAATCCTTGTACACTCAATACTTACATAGCAAGCATTCAGTGTTTACACTAAATTGCAGATAGTGCAAAATAAATAATTAATTAATTGAAACAAATAAATAATGAAAATGAAAAAAATATTACCTCTAAACATTACACAAAACACAAAGAAAAAATAATGATGTACAGTATCATACTTGTCGAGACTTATCTACCTCGCAAACCTAGATATGTTTAAAAAAATATTTATGATGATAGGGGCGAGAGTTCTGCTTATTGTACATTACACTACGCCCTTAAAACATATGTATTCTGGTGGAGTCTAATGCAAGTGAGTAAATAGGAAACAAAGATGGCTGCTCACAGTAGCACGCCTGGTGGTCATTTATAGAGCTAAATATAACAGTCGAACTACTGGTTATCGACCAAATCCATTATTTGAAATAATGGTGGGTTCCAGGACGTGTAAACAAATGACTGTTGAAAATTGGCGGGGAAATGGAAAACAATATGGCGGGCATAAAATATTCTAAGATGGCGGATTGATCCAATATGATTTTTGGACAATTTTGTAATTTTTGGAAGTTTTTGAAATATTTTGAAATGTTTGAATTTTGGGAAATTATGGAACATTTTGAAAGTGACACAATCCAAGGTGGCACCGATGACGCAATCCAAGATAGAATCCCTAGCCACCAGCCACTTCTGCTCGGAGCCCCATAACAACACTACTTTTAAATTATATGTATAATATAATATATACA
>PNEQ01085227.1:0-17916 GCA_003012365.1 Medauroidea extradentata | reverse complement strand
TGTAACGCCGTCCGAAGACACTTTTTTCACCATTCCAAGGGGTGGTAACCCCCATTTGACTATGTAGGGTATGCGGTAGATCAACAGGGGTAATGGCATGCCACAGCCACTGAATTGTTTGGCATACCTACAAATTTTCATCCCTTAATATCAAATGGTTCCCGTCAAATTCAATAAAAACCATACTTGCAACCCCATCGTCACAGGGGTTTCCTGCCCTTAGGAGTGGTTTCCAGGCATTCGTTGCCAGACATTTTCTAACTGTTATTTTGCAAGGAACATCCTGTCACAGTTTGTCGCAGAGCTGATGACTCATCCTGTATAAGGACCCTATTCTGGAGAACCACGAGGGGTCTTTATAGAGAGGTTTTACTGTATAAATACAACAAAACCCCATTATAACTAACCTTTCTCTAGAACTGTAGGGTTGTAAAATAGGGGTTTTACTGTACAGTTAAGTCCCTTTATAGCGACAGCCCCTATATAACAACCCTCTTGACGAGCAAAATCAGAAACTTTGTACCACGTAAGATCTCGGGAACATCATGTGCTCTTGTTAAGCTGCATTATTTGGCTGCTTAGAAATCACCCCTGGAGGTTCCAACTATAATTTTTAAAGAAAGAAAATAAAATTTAAAGTTAAATGGAATAAACTCAAAATAGCACTCAGTATGAAAGAAAACCTGAAGTTCAATGAGAGAACTAACATAGCACAAACAGCACGCAACTGAATGAAGGAACTTGTCAAGAGCCAATGTGCAAGAGAAGGTGGCAACCAACTCACCATCAGAGTTCCGTGTCAGCACCTGGAGCCTCTTGTTGTCAACAGCACTTGCGAGTGTCTCTAGCTCCACGACTTCGTTCTCGCTCATCTGCACAGAGAAACAAATCTTGCTCTCAACACTCTCACCTCACACAGACCAGAGTGAACATATACTGTCATTCCTCCCACAGGGACAAGATTATATACCCACCGTAGTGAATAGTGATAAAATCAAAATAAAACCAAAATTTATATTATTACAAAGCAAAACAAAAATTCAATTAACTAAGCAATATAAAATGAGATCACCTAAAACATCATACAAGGTATTTGAATGTAAAACCTTCATTACTTGGTGTAAAAACCCTATTTCTTTAACATACAGAATGATGGAAATATTACATATGGTCTGAAATTTTGAAAATTTACTTGGTATAATTTGAAATCTTGAAAACAGAGTAGGCCTGCAGTGTTAACTTGTGGATGAGTTTACCAGTCTACTAATTTGTAAGATGATTTTCTCAATAACGTAGCTTTCTAAAAGTTATGTGTTAGAATTTAATAAGAATATATATGGATTTTTGGTGAACCATAAACATTGTTTATTATAAAAAAACAGAAATCTAAAATTTAAGATAAATTGACCTAAAAATTAAACCATAGACTCTTGACTTCTGTAATGGAATATAGAGAAACAAATAGTTAACATGTATAGTGGTGAGACAGTTCACCTCTCACATATTAGGTAGGCACTCCTAATGTGGGAAAGGTTATTGGCTGGTCAGTTTTATATAAATGCTCTCGTTTTTATCAGCCTTGCATTCTGTCATGGAAACATGTTTACCTCACATTATCCGCACACAGCTTACCATACCTCTATATTAAAAAACACTTATAAAATCTTTTTACCAATCGCTCAGTTAATTGGGCAACTATAGGATTTCTGCCTAACTTCTTAATTTTGTGCCTCGTGTATCAGTAATAATCTTCCCACATATCAATACCTAATGCAAGATCAAACTAGGGTTAGTCCCAGACACTGATGAGGCTTCTCAAAGTGTTGCCATACCTCACCCACATCTGTCCAGCAGTTTCTCTACCATGTGTGCCACCAGTTGTTTACAAGACGTGCATCACCTGTTGTTTACATGGTGCGCACATTCACACAAATGAACGGTACACCCACGTGCTGCCGGTTTTCTGTCGCCGAAAACACAGGTGCTGCAATTATACGGGGTTTCTTAAATTCTTTCACAAGCCTTTCAAAACAAATGTGCGGGCATAACATTAAGACTGCCATTACGCAAGTACATATGGTATATAACTGTGGGGTTAGCGTTGGGATACAGAACAGTGGTAATGTGTGAATTGAGCTAATATTAGCAAATATTAGGCATTGCCTCACCAGGCAGAGAGTGATGCATTGAAGGCGGTAGTTGTACTTGTGCAGGATGGGGCGCAGTACGCAGGCAAGTGGCTTGTCCGGCCGAGCCTTCACCCCGATAGTCTTCCTGTTGGGCAGGTCTAGGCGGAACACAACCCGCCTTTCCACCTGCACCTCGCGCCGTGCCAGCACCGCGCTGTCTTCATCCAGCCCCAGCGGCTGCAACACCAACCATACCCTCACAGTTTCCCTCCACCTGTGCCTCTTGTTAGTTCACTTCCTACCACAGTAGAACCCCAATTTTTCGACACCTTATGGTGACGAGAATGACCTTGTAAAATTGCTACCTCATACAATCCAGTACTCGTAAAATCGGGAGTTCTACTGTACTTAACATGTAAAACACTGTAATATCAAAACTACTGGAAGAAATGAGGTCTGTATAAAAAAGAACAAATGTTTAGCAAAAAAATCCCTATTTTATAGGGTGATAAAGCATTGCAAAAAATGTATTCAAAATGAGTTCATGTAAAGAGTTTTACATACCTATGGAGCCAACTTTCTGTGGTCCTGATAAATATTTCCTAACATCAAAGTAAATATTTCTATGAATAACATTTTGAATCTCCCAACACATCATACAAATATTTTGCGTAAAATGAATTTAAAAAATGCACCAGAACAGACATTACATAATTATAAAAGTAGGCACACTAAATGTCCTTAAAGAGTTACTAGATGCAGAAAAAGTTTAATACAGTTTCGATTACTTCAGTGTCTCTAGCGCCAACATTGCGAAATCAGAGACAGATAACAGTACACACATGTAGCCAATTTTCATGAAAAATTATCATGGACATGCTTCTGACGTCGCTGTAAAATCTATGTCTACATGGACAAAACTGCATACGTGCAAGATACAAGCCGGTCCATTGACTACATTACTTTCTTACACATAAAAACCTTTACGTTAAACAAATTTTTTTGATATTTCTTTTATACAACACAACCTGGAGCAGTTTGGGTCAGCAAGTATCTCTCTCAAACACATGTCTCTACGTACCTCATGGGACGGACCACAAAACACTTCAAAGGCAGAGTAGTGCAGGCCACGCTTGTCCAGCTGACGTATGACCATGTCCCGAACAGTCTCGTGTGGCCGGATCTGCACGACGGTGGTTGCCCCATCTGGCAGGCAAACCCTACACAGCGCACACTCCCCACTGGACGACGACAGTGACTGGCGTGAGAAGGAACCCCGCAGTGCCTGGTCCCAGGAAGCCAACGATGACCGACTACTCGTCATGTCGCTGCGTACGGATGCAGCATCCCCGTCGTCCTGGTTTTGTTTCTGGTACTCCCATTCACCCCGATCCTTCGACTTGGAGCGGTTTTTGCGGTGCCATGGCAGTAACGACTTCCGTCGTCTGTCCTCTGCGTCGCTGCGGCTCTTCTTCAACTGCTGGCAGATGGCACACGAGCTCAGTTCGCAGAGCTGTCCATGTTAACACACACTTTTATAGCTACTGTACTTATGGTATCTATATAAAAGGAGTGAGTGTGTGAGTAAGTGAGTGAATGAGTCAGTGAGTGAGAAAGTGAGAGATTTTGGTACGGATGAGTATGAAGCAGTAGTGGAATGAAAGGGCGAGGGAAACAGGAGATCCCCGAGAAAACCCGCCAACCAGCAGCATCGTCCTGTACGATTCCCACATGCGAAAATCCGGGGACCGACCCTGCCGGGAATCGACCAGGATCGCCTTGGTGGGAGGCGAATGGTCTGACAATTTGGCCACCGCGGACCCCTTATACAAGAGGAAAAACTTAATATGTATAAGTATTGTGAACATCAAAATACGCTATACCTACGTAAAAGTACCTTTAAAATGCAATTTATCTGTACCCATGAGTACAAAAAACATTAAGCTTACTACACATGAATATGTCACTAGAAGAATCACTTTTGGAATAGCATATTCTGATAAGTACAAATTTTAATAATCTCATAAAGCTATGCTGTTACCTTCATACAAAAAAAAATTAACTTTTTAAGTTCAACTAGGATGCTGAATTTTATCGAAGTACTGTAAACATTTGTTTTACTGGGATATACAAGGTTGGTAAAAATTTCATGCACTTGTTTTTCAACTGTTTTGAAAACTAATGATAATCTTCAAACAATGACAGTCTTTTGGGTGGATCACTGATGTGTACTTCAAAATCAAATATAAACGTACATAACTTTAAGTGTGCGAGACATCTCCCATTCGGCCAACAGCATAATAAAATTAAATAAGCAAAATGAAGTACAGAGTATCAAAATGTATCCAATAAGTTCTAATTTGAGATGTTTTCCAGGCTAACACATTAAAGTCAATATACATGAGATCTATGACCACACAGATAATTACTGTACAAAGTTTTCCTGCTTAAGGGCACTTCCTACCTGAACATTAGAGGATCCTTAAGGCCTCGCTCTCTAGTTTAGCAGTGGTTTTGAAAATATTTTTTGTAACGCAAATTAATACATGTATCAAAAATTCCTTTGGTAGTTTTAACACTTATATATCAACGTTTGTATATGAATTTTTCTGTTGCAATACACCAAACTGATTTTTAGATTTTTGCCCCCGAAATACTGCAGTACACATTTTGTTGTGGAAATAATCCAAAATGAAGCAAAATAATTTTCTTCTTGCAAACGGTACATTATTTAAAACAAACGCTCTGGCAAAATTAGGTGTCGTATGACTGTACACTGTCTCAAATTTTTTCAAAGCATTTTATTAAAAAATATTTGAGTTATTTGCAACTGTTTGAAATAAACGAGACATCATGGCCTGAAGAGAGGGAGCTATAAGGGCGAACTTAAAGCAAGCATAAAATGCCACATCTCCACAATGAGCAGAGGACTCTCATGCCAGATTCCAGCTGATCCATTTTTACTATGGGACTTTTAAGTGGTGACTACACAACGTAGCAAAGCTCAATGCTCGTTTCTATCCAAGTTTCACGTACATCTGGTTGGTACATTTTGAAGTACAGAAGTCTAGAAAAGGCCATTTGTGGCTATGTTGGAAGGCATAAAAACAGTGTTTTTAATGAACATGGTATTTTAAAATGACATTCTGCTCTTGTTCAAAGTGTTTGTTTTTTTCCCCCGTTCATTGGCACATTGTACAAATGTGGAATACCTGCGTAAAAAATTATGTACAGCAATCTCTCAGTTTAGGGTCTTCCAGTTGAACTATTCTTTCACTTCACATACAGTCCCAACATTCTTTTATCATTCAGTTTAAAAACTCGGTCAATTCAAGGATAATTTTTTTCAGTCCCCTGAGGGTCCGTAAACTGAGAGATTACTGTATTTACGAACAAACTGCGATGGGTATGAAGTGAACGGTTAGCAGTGCCCGTAAGCAGTTTGCACATTCCAGTTACTTGGGAAAGTGTTCTGAAGGCTCACTTGCATGGTAAAACAGTTGATGAGAGAGAATATTGCAGGGAATGGCTCACCTTGTGGCCCGGCTGAGGGGAAGGAACGGCTGGTTCTTCGTTCACCAGAGCAAAGTCCATGCCGCAGTACGGCAGACTCTCGCCAGACAGCTCCCTCATCAGGCACTCCTTGTACAGGTCAGACTTGATGAAGCGTGGGTACGAGTCAAACTTCATCAGGTTGAAGATCTGCTTCTGTGCCTGCAGGAACAAGGTCTGGGACGCTTCATCCAGTCCCTCCTGCGTCTCTTGCCTGTATATATACACACAGTCCGTGAGAACAGTAACCAGGTTATTCTATATTCACACTAACCACAAGAGTTAACTGACATGACAGATGCACATAAACACTGAGGCATTTCCTGGCTATGTCTTTACCCACTCAACCAAATAAAAGGTATTTTGTAATTCTATCTGAAGGACAGATGCAAAGAAGACTACAGACTGTTACATTTGAAAATTTAAAACTTTTGTGATTTCTAAATGTTATTGTCAACATTTTAAATCAATGAACTTTATAATCTAATATACATTGGCAACTTAGAATGGAAAATTAACTTGTATTCATTATGATAATGTTAAATCAAAAAAATACTACTCTGGAAGAACAAGGAGTTTTACACTGTGTGAGAGTACGTATTTATATTTTGTATTCTCAAGCAAAATGTAAATTTATCTAGTGTGTGTATACAGTATATATGATAAGGTAATATAAATGCAATGTCGGAGATCATTTGTTACGAAAGAATAAACAGGAAGATGATATAAACTGCCACTGAAATGGGTCCCACTGTTTAATATTAATGAAATGTTACAAAATGGGTTTCAATTATACACTGATTATTTTTGTAGACAGATTCCTCAAACGCTGTACAAATATTTAATTATGTCTGATTTTTCTTCACACACTTTTTTATTTGCCGAACTAAATTCTAGCTGATCATCTGAAGCAGTACATAGGTGTGTTATTCTACCGAACTATGCAAACAATATTAGAAGTAACATATTGAAATCTTGGCTTTTGAGATTCAACCGTGCCATTGTGATAGAGAGTACAGACATTTCGCCTCGTATTGCAGCACACATTTTCAGGGTTGAAAGTGGGCAGCTCAACATCGAAAGCCACGATTTCAATATCAGGAATTGCCGCGAAAGCCTGTGTGTGAACTTCTTGAATATCATATATTTACAAAAAATAACATGGAAGAATTATGACTTAATTCTCAGCCACGAGAATGTGTTTGCTTCAACGCTACAGATCAGCTTGTTGTTGACAACTTACTGGGATCAATTTTACTTTATCCGCGTTAACACTGTCAATACAGTTTATATAATGGTCAAATAAATAACTACTGTATATAAATAACTTAATAACTTTTCATAGACGTATTTTGTGTACAGAAGTGTTGATAGTTAGCATTTTGACAACTTAAAAGCTTACAAATTACCCAACTGCTGGCATACTACTTCTGTTCAGTGCAAAATGTTTAAGTGTGAAAGTTGAAGTTTGTAATAATAAAGAACCATACAATTACAATGGAATAAATATTTTTCGTACAAGCCACTAAAATATTTTACTATGGAATCTCACATGCATGTTTTGTTCAAATTGTTCCTCTAATGTACCACAGAGTCATTACTGGCTGCAGCACAACCCAACTTTTCATAACAATATGAGACACCAAGTTGATGTTGCAGTTTATTATTATTTTTTTTTTGAAAATGAGTTTAAAATGACTAAAACTATTGCATGTCTGAAAATTCACAAGCAGTCACAAGTGTACGCAATTACTATTTGAATCTGATAAAGCCAATGTCTGCGTCTTAATGTGCCTTATAACTGAGTCATTACCTAACCTCATATTTTCCATAAGAACCTGTATTCCCTTACCAAGGCTGGTTTCCCCATATGCTGTACGTTCTAAAATCATCCACAGTTGTCGAAGAATTACTATACTTCTACATCAAATTTCTGAAGGTAAAATAGTGAAGACTAAAATAGGAGATTGACCATCATTTGAAGACAGTAATTCTCCAAAATATACAGTAAATATTATGTTAGGTACTGTAAGTGCAGAAATTTGTGAATAATTAAGCTTTCAAAGTTATCCTGTCTCACGAGGGAGCCACCAGCGACACCACGAGCACAGGGAGAAGAAGAACGATAAAGCAGGGACGTGCCTGGCATGAGAGTCCACATTGACCGGCTCGAGGGCTCCCAGGCACATGTGCTGGTCGAATATCTGCCGGGCTGCCTTCTTGCGCACTTCTGGGTCCTCAAAGTTCCGGTACCGCTCGCACGCTACCCAGAAGTAGATGTTCTCGTGGCTGAATTCCTTTTTCAGAAACTCCTGTGGCAAACCAGGAAACGTGGCATAAACTTTCTTGCCAGGCAGAAGTGACAGAGATGGTAAAGCTAGGATCTCAGCACATAAACTGTGCTTCAGGGTTCTAAATGACAGGCACCAAATACAGATGAGACAGAATGTTAACTCATTTTCTGCATGCAGAGTAGATCATGAATAAATAAATTATCTAAACAGGACTTCTAACTTAACAGTACACAACGTACACAGTAGGATAGCGACTAATTTGTACCTATACCCTCGGCGACCAACTAATTATTGTGGATAGGGGTAAATTTTTATTGATGCATAAATTAATGCTACATAAATTACAAATGGAAATTTGCATGAACTTGAAAGTCAGTAGAGCAAAATTAAGCTATTCTAAACACAACCCTTACTGATCATATCAACCTCTAAAATGTATATCGCCAAAAAAAATTATTTGCAAATATTAGTATAGTTTTTAAATTGTAATTCTTCTTAAATGTTTGTTAACATGTGAGAAGTAACGCAAAAAAAAAATCCTTGCAGGCCAGCAGTTTGACACACCTGATGTAACTGAAATGGAATAATACTACTGAAAAATGTCTAACTAATGAGTTATTTACACTAACAGTTTTGTGGATGTTTCAATTTAAAATTTTTGTATTGCACAACTCTGTAAAGTATGTAATGAATAACAGATACTTTTTTTAACTACAAGAACGTCTCCAAGTTGTTAAACATATTTCACATTTCTAAGCAATAAACCTAACTTCTTCACAATACTAAAAAAAACATTGGCATCAAAATTTTATATAAATTTGTTAAATATAAATATTGTTGTAATTTCTATCCAATACCTTGGTCAGAACAAAAACCTCCATATTGGCTTTTAGAATTTGTGTAAGTACGACATAGGAATCAGTATCACCATCATAAAATGAATGAAAACACAAAAATTCCCTTCAGACAGTTGCTTACAGTTCGCGTGCACACATCGACGACTATCCAGGTCTCATCAAATAAGTGGATATGAGTGGTCATGTGTAAGAATGTTTGAATATTAAAAATTATTGCCATAATTATGGTACCAAAATATTCTACGGAACCACCTACTGTCCAAAAAAAAAAAAAAACTAGTGTCACACATAATATACAAAAACACTTAGCTGACTGTCAAATGGCCTAGTATATAAATATAAATTATTTACCTCATGAAAAAAGTTGTTAGTATGAGAGCCTTCAGAAGTATCACAAACCAAAATTCTTATACAAGACAAACTATAACCATGGTGGCCACAGGACGAACATTACAAAAGTCCTTGATCTTTCGTGTATTTCAGGTAAAAATTAAAAATTTTCTCCAACTTAACAGTGAGTACAATTTATATTTACTACTACACAGTTTGGTTAAAATGTGTCTCCTGAAGTCTTTTAAGTTAAATATAATGCTCGCAAATAAAGTGAGTATCATCATTCCTTCTCCCCAAATCCGATGATGAGTGCTAACATTTTAGAAACAAATATTGAATGATTAATGCATTACTGTGATGTGTGTTTATTTTATGAAAACTGTGCAAGTAGCTGGTTAAATTAGAATCGAGAAAATGTGATGTTTCTAAGACCTGACCACTAAACTTGATATGTTACCCCTATGATAACGTGCAGTAAATAAGCAGTAAGATGGGTAGTTACCGCGAAGGTGTGCAGCCCCGCAGGGTCCTCCAGCAGCTTCTCGAAGGAACTGGACCAGCCAGCAACGCCCCTCTCTGCTTGCTCCCGTACAAGCCTCGCTTCCTGATCCGAGTGCTGTAACATACAGGATATCCCCTGGTCACCCCCAAGAAGCAACATGTTACAACAGACACACTGTTCCTAAACCAGGCAGTTCCTGCTCGAACTTCAGGTTAAATTCCTGGAACTATGCTAGCATAATAATGGTTACATTACACTCATAAAGTTGAATTCTGATGTAATGGTATGGAAAAATGGTGTTGGCACTATTTATCAGAGCAGTTGTATAGTGTATCCCACAATGGAGAGCACTTTTCTGACAACTCTGATGGCATAACTTATCGTTAGAGCGAAAAGATTTTTGCATCACCTAGTTTCAGTGTCTTACATGCACATCAGCAGTTTCTGCTTCATGGTTATTGGCAGCGTGTCTTTGTTCTGGTATATCTCTCATTTGATTCTACCAATAAGAATAAAGCAATTGTGACATCATACATCTGTGATTTGCCCCAGACAAGTCAGAGTTAAAACATCCAATCACTGACCATAAAGCAGAAGTGCAGATGTACACGTAAGGCACAGAGACAAATTAGTGCAAAAACCTTTCCTTTTGGCTCTACTTACCGTGGTTTACTATGCATACAGTGTTTCGTGAGGATAAAATACTGAATTTAAAATGTGAAATGACATGTCAACTACCAAAGAAGTGCACTCGTGTGATAGACATAAAGAAGTGACTTTCTACAGTTTCAGTGATAAGCTCAACACTGTAGAAGTGTGCAAATTGTGTTATTGGTATACCATTAATTTCCACACCCTTGCTACGAAATTGTTTCGATATTTAAAAATATGCTAACATTACCAATAATGGCTCACCGCCATCTCTTAGTGAAACTGCTGATTAAGTTAAATAGCTTAAAATGAAACAAAGCCATTTTTAAAAAATGCAATCTTGATCAAATAATAGCACTTAAAATAAAATATTTCCTGAAATGTAACAATTCTATTACTTATTACTACAATGTACCTGTTTTAACTTAACATGTACACTTTTCAATCCTTGCAGTAGAACTTACTAACATGACTCACTGAATAATGATCAAGTTCTATCTTTCCACAATCAGTAATGATAGTTGGTACATTTTTATTCAGCTAAAAGTATTCTTCGTACTGATCAAATTGATACGTAATAGAAATTAATTCACGCAAAACCATATTCAATTTATAAATTCACTATATTTTTAAACGGTTCTACGAAGCACGTATGTTAACAGGATTGCAGAAAGAATATTTTTTTAGAAGCCAAAATAGTTTAAAGGTCAACACAATGGTCAGATCAGCCAGGCATCTTTCTCATATGAGAAATGTTGAAATCAGACAAACTAATACACACTGTATAGACTACTGGTTACAGATAACCAAACACTTAGCGTATTCTAGCTATTTACCCTGTGTCTTCCCTGTCAGCCACATGTGACTGTTGCCACTGCATTAAACTTGAAACTCACCAAGCTAACATACAGCTACTTACACAAACTGCCCTGCAGCTACTAATGCATACCTATACCTTCAACATTTGTTGTCACTCCAGAAATCTGAACAACAAAACTACAAGATTCCAAATTTCCCATTAAATTACCATAGATATGCCAGTCCCAGTTCTCACACATAACTTGCATGCACTTACAGGCATATATTATTATTTAACCGGCCCTAAAGTGCTTCACTAACTAGCTAAACTAATAACTCCAATGTTAACTCAAAGCACAAAGTAAGTAATTTGTTTTGGTTTACTAAATAGGTATCGATAAATCTTTAAATTACTACAATAAATATATATACATAATCTAACTTGTACATACATTCCTAAACCTTAGGTAGCAATATGAGCTTTACAAAATATCCATTTCAATTGTTAATTTAAAAACAAATAAAGTTTCAAATGAAACGCAATATTCAACTGTAGCCTTAACAGCATACACCACCAAACCAACTATTGGTAAGTTATAATTGTAAATACAGACGTACGTTTCGACACTCACTATTAACACAATGTAATTTTGGTCTCAATGCAAGGTAAATTTTAGTACACAAATGTTTAAATGGTCATTTCAGGTTCAAGTTATAACCAAAACTGTAGACTGACACTATATTAAAAATGTACGACACACAAGACGTATGTCTCCTCATTAGACCTCTAAGCTGTTAACATTTACTGAAGATATACAAAATAAAACACTTCTGAAAGGTATGGCACACTTCTGAAAGGTATGGCACACTTCTGACACAAAAAGATCAAATGCATGATGTGCTCTTTTGAATGACAAACACTTCTACAGGAAAACATTCACGACATGCAAAATTTAAAAAACAATTTTTGACTAAGTTTTTCATTTCTATCGCAGTTAAAATGACTTCACACAACCATACCCTCCCTAGCGAAGCAACACAACAAAGCGACATGGCCCAAGTGCCAAACTTGAGTTCCTGAAGTACTTCAATATTCTCAACACACACTGCAGACGTACTTTTATCTCCTGTGGTTTGAAATGTGTACACGTAAAAACTAGTAACATGTTTGCCGCAGCGAGTTGCGATGCCACCAGAGTACCAGCACTGTCTGAGCTTCCTGCTCTCGGTGGAGTGTGGCTGCAGAGCAGACAAGCCTCTGACAGGAAACTGAGGTTATGTGACGGGAAGTGATCGTGGTCTGTGGTGCAACTCTGAGACTGTCCATTTCTGCATGCCCACACGTGGCGACACACACACGTCCATCTAGCAACTGCCTCCCAGACTGTGTCCTTACTCCAGAAGAATGCAAGAACTCACAAACCTGAAGACCAACGTTTAATTTAAGAGGTATATCACTGCAGTCTGTGAATCTACATAATGTGATGCAGACTGTATTTTGAATTACTAATTGCAGTGTTGCAAAAACACTGTTCCTTGTTTAACAAAATAAAAAAATTTGATTCTTCGTGAGTCAACGAATCATACACTGAGAATAAATAAAAAGAATGTGAAACAAAGGAAAAAGATAGTATCTGCTGATTTTAATTTAATTAGTGAGGTATTATTTTCTTTTAAAAACGGTTACACAGTATAACTGTAGTGTAGTGTTTTAAAAACACTGCACATCAGTTTGCTACAAATAAACTATGCACAACTGCAAAACAAATTCTACCAGACAACTATGACACATCATCGGGTGTGTACCAATGATTTCTCAAGTGGCGCATGGGGAATGGGGAACAGTGTAATGCTGAACTCTGAGAGTGAATTGATTTAAGTGGCTGAGTTTTAAGATATTTTCATTCTCAAGCTGTAATAACATAACATAATTTAAAAATTGTTGTAACACTGACTTCTGTAGACACTCAGCTCTTGTCTTCAGGGCTGTCTGCCTGCTG
Source organism: Medauroidea extradentata (assembly GCA_003012365.1). Taxonomy (NCBI): domain Eukaryota; kingdom Metazoa; phylum Arthropoda; class Insecta; order Phasmatodea; family Phasmatidae; genus Medauroidea; species Medauroidea extradentata. The sequence continues at coordinate 4,800 of PNEQ01085227.1, read as the reverse complement.
CCTTTACACTAAGAGTGTATTTTAGGATATTCCATGCAAAGTTTTACAAAGAGTGTAACTTCTTAGTGTAAGTAGGACTGATTCTTACCACATTATATTTATCAATTTTATCTCAATAGCTTCTGTTTTAGTATTTGTACTAATACTTTTGGTACAACAAGACATAGATAATGGTTTTACAGATTATGTTAAATTATTGCAACCACAATATCATCATTATTTAGTGAGGAGAAATAGCTAACAAGAAAAGGAGTGATTATACAACGCTGGTAACTACAGTGGTCCCAACAGTAACAAACATGGTACTGTATGAATTCCAAAACGCAAACTTAATGATAACCTGTATTCTGTTGATGTGCAAAACATAAAGTAATCTCTGTTTCATCTTATTTGTTAGAAAAAACCATAAGTACAAGCTGCAGGGACTGATCTTCCAGTTTAATAGCAAATTACATACCATCATCGTATAAACTGTTCAGTGGTTCAATCATTAGGCAATACTGTACATATTTTATACTCAAGTTAGTTGCATATGCATGATATTGTTTTTACTTCATTTGTCCTGGTCTGAGTGTGTGTACAAGTGACCCCACACACTTGGGAGTCTGTCAGCCCCATTCCTCGAGTCACTGATTTTTGGTGAAAAGAATTTCTCACCCACTTGTTTCAATGTATTATGTGCACATCTTAGCATGGAATATTCGAAAATACAGTGTAATTTACGTGATGTTAAAAAAATACCTTTCCGTCAACATGTTAAGTGTCATAGTACCTATTCAATCACTGACACAATGGACACATGAGGAAAAGTTTTGTTTAAAAAAATGTATTTACGAAAACAACATTACAAATTTCAACAGTGTGCTAGCTGCATTCTTAAATAGCCCCATTTTGCACTTAAAAATTACAAAAAATTTCCCAGACTCTAAGCTTTGTCGTCAATGATCAATATAATGTTATAGGATACTGTTAAAATATTTTGTGCCGGCATACCCTTGAAAACACTGTAGTTTCTTGCGACATGTATGATTGGGTGATATACTTCTGACAACATGGCTGTCTGCAGGCCAATAACAGGCTTCAAATATTACAATATCGGTATTCTTATTATCTCAGTCAAATTGGGTAACAGCTCCAAATTCAAGCTAAAGCCAGTAATCGTCTAATAAGCTGAACGTGAGTTGAAATCCAGCAAACGGTCAAGTTTCTCTAAGTATTACTTTATAACAATGCCAAATTCGGGAGCCGTCTCCCCCATAAACGCACACTCTGGCTACGTCCCTGAACAGAGTATCACGAGTTGCGAGGAGCTAGCGCAACGATGCGCTAGGTGGGGGGATACGGACTACAGGTCTGTGCGCAGCAAAGTGAGAGCCGTGATGTGGGAACACACCCGGTGGATCTGAGCTCTCTGTACCGCAGCGGGTCACTACTTTCTACAGCTGTTACCTCGCTGAAGCACGCCTGCAACATCACTCAAGTCGCGCAGTGGCTCGTTCGTGGTTAACTAAGTACGTACTTGAAACCCTGCCTACTTTCTCCTTCCCGTCTATTGTCTACTTACCTCGCATTGCCACGTGTAGCCAGTGACCCATTCTACCTGGCCTCCACACCACGTCCGAGCCATTTCTGTTCCATACGAGGCCGTTACTAACGTGGCTCGTCTACCTACCCCTCTCCGAGGCACGAAAGGATTCAGGAGTATAACATTGAAGATTACCTCCAAGTTGGCGAGATGTCCGAGTCCCAATTTATTTGGAGGGCGTGCTACACAAAGTCACGCTCGGTTAAGGGCGCTGCCTACTTTGAAGCCTCGGCGGGAGCAATCATAGGGTTATACAGGTTAAATGATTTTCCACCTGGCTCAGTAACGGTTCAAGTTACATATATGCCACCACTGACTTTTTTGTTCGTCTCGGTGCCGCGTACATTGCTATGGATCGTTTAGGCAGTTTTTTTTTTCAGTACCCTGAAAATTGTGGCTAAGAATGCATTTTTACACACAAAATACACGCGAAAATGGCTACTCATAATTTATTTTCTGCAATTTTATTTACGTACCAATATTCTTCAATTTCTCAGCTCAGAATATGTTTTTTGTCCAGAAGCAATATCACAAAAGGTGACCGAGTGCCATTGAATATAATTTAACATGTAAAACCCTATTCTTTCTCCGCCAGGGCTCCGAGGTAGGCAGCGTCCTTAAGGGGGAGTGTTGGACAATTCTATTTTATTCTCAGTTTTTAGCCATAATTTTCTCTTCGACAAAGCATAGGACATATTCTTGGTGAACTGCTTGACATAAATAATAACGAAAGATTCCATCATTATTTATGAAGAAGTTTACTAAGAATGCATCCTATGCTTCGTCGAAGATGAAAACATTGATAATACAAATTCAATAAATGTTATGGCTCAAAAACTGAAAATACAATAAAACTGTCTAACACCCCCCACCCGCCCTACGGTCACCGAGCGATGTGCAAATATAATTCGACCCTTACCGGATTACTCCAAAACTGACCACTGCACATGAGTGACATCAGCTTAGGCCTAGCATTGAAGAAACTGTACATGTGTGTACCCATTTCTCACCGCCACTCATTAAACCGTATTTTATATGCAGGCATACAATGGCGAAAATATGAGTTTTTGGGGTATTTTTAAAGTATGCAAATCTGGACGCAGAGAGTATTAAAAGGTACAAGGTTCATTCAAACAACGTTTTGTATTTTTAAAAATGTCTGAAAATTAGAAATTTTTTTGCTATCCTTAGAAATTTTTTTTTTTAAATAAACATTTTGTTTGTACAGGATTTTTATATTTTTAAAACCGTACAGGCACTTTCACGTTGCATTATGCTGGTTGGTTATCGGAGGGTGTACGAACTAAAAACATGCAAATTTTTACTTTGAAATGCCATAATGAGAAAACTGGCTGAGGTAATTGTTTTATATAAGAGGAAAATATATTCCCAAGTCACGTCTACAAAACTAACACTGTTTCATACAAATATAAAATCATGAATTTTTTCCCCTTAAGACATTGATACACAACGGATAGTATCACGAGTATTTCGCGTATTCATGTGGTAGTAGCGTAGACTTCATAGACATATACAAGCGCCAGCCCTAGTCGAATGTCCATTGGCTTCCAAACGTACAAGTGGGTAGTACCTACGTGGTGTCCCTACGAATTACTTCCTAATTTATTACTGGTTTGAAGTCGCCAAAATGTGTGTCAAAACAGACGTCATCCTACATCAGAAGTAATAGTGAAGTATACATTGTTGACGTTCAGCCTGACCTAGAATCAATACGCGAAATAATCGTGCCTCCAACAATGCAGCAAAAATATTTACGCGGCAAAGTAGTGGCTCAGAAAGGTGATCTAGTTCGCAGAACCGAGCGCAGAGCTGTTCTGGTACTGCGGGAAGAGAAGGCAGTCGGCACTCTACATGAGGAAGTGGTCGGCGAATGACACAGGGATGGGAGGCAAGGAAGGGGACGTCCTTGCGTGGACCGGAAAGTCCTGCACAAACTGGGGAAATGCCCCGAACCAAACCTGTTTTCGCAACTCGGCCGCGCCACACGTACTCATGCATATTTTTTAACTGTAAGACATATAAAGACCCTGGATATGTAAAGTGTTAATTTTATATACTAGATTATTCACGACGAAATATTTCCAATCACAAACTGGACTTATCACCAACAGCATTTACAGCAAAAAATACATCATAATGTTTGCAATCACAGTATGTGTAGTTTGCACAATTCGGTTTATGTAACCTGGAGATCTGCTAGAGTGTGATATATGCATAGGATGTCCAGAATCAAACGCATAATGACTGTTTGCTAAGTTTCAACGTACGTTCAGCCGTTACCCTATTTGACTAAACCAATAAGAATCCCGCTATTGTTATATTTGATGCCTGTTATTGGTCTGCAGACAGCTACGTTGCGTTAGACGTATATCACACAATGATGCATAAGAAACAACAGTGTTTTCAAGGGTATGTTGGCGCACAACGTTTTCGCGATATACCGTCATTTCTAAGCACAATAAATACATTGTGAGAATCCTGGGCTAAATTGGTGACGAAAATGTAAGTGCCAAAATGTTTTACGACGACATTTTACGTGCACAATGTAGTAACACTGCACAGAGGAAATCCCCTCTTGCACTCCACGATCAGGTATTATTTTATGTATGTTACGTCGAGTAAACGTAAAATCGTCTTTGGACTGCTTGGGATTTGAACCCGCGCCAGAACCAGTGGCGGATCCAGCTCTAGGTTTGGGGGTGGGGGAGGGAGGGTAGTGACATTCCCAAAAATTAGTTATGTCCACACCCCGATACGAAAAAAAAAAAAGGGGGGGGGGGAGGGGTCCGGGGACCCTCACCCGGAAAAAAATTCCGTTAGTAAGGTGCAAAATTGTGCTATTTAATGCAGTTCCCATGCCCCCTCCCCTTAAATCCGGCTAGGTCAGAACAGTGGTAGTACTAAGATATCTGTGTAGCGCAAGAAGGGACTTACTCCGAGCTATGCTGTGCACGTAAAATGTCATCCTACAACATTTCGCCATTAACATTTTAGTTTCCGATTTATCCTAGGATTTCTGTGCCACTGACTTATTTATCCTGGGATTTGCGTGGCACTGACTTATTTATCCTAGGATTTCTGTGCCACTGACTTATTTATCCTGGGATTTGCGTGGCACTGACTTATTTATCCTGGGATTTGCGTGGCACTGACTTATTTATCCTGGGATTTGCGTGGCACTGACTTATTTATCC